>JANHFX010005628.1:73288-130846 GCA_027560015.1 Chloroceryle amazona
ATTCTGATTGTAGGTGATTGTCTTTCATTGTTCTAAACAACAAATTCATAAAACAGTTTCAATCTTAGAACATCAATCCACATAAATACTTTCAGTATACCCACCCTATTTTTCTGTTTTGCACTTTTATGCAATGGATCATGAATGGAAACAAGAGAGACCAGAGGGTTTCTTTTCCACTGAAGTAGTATTGTGTAGTGAAGGACTTTGGTTGGTTGGTTGGTTTGTTTTTTGACAGGGAATATATTAGGACTTAGGGAATGTATTTGACTTCAGAAGTCAAAATAAGACATTAACGTATCAAGAACTGGAAGTAATTGTAAATTTTAAGTTCCTGGGAGTTATAAACTTAGATTATTTGCCCAGTAGAAGTGAGCCTGATTAGCTTTCCATCCCTGTCACCATGTCAAGTATGTGTGTGTGTCTACGTGTATGCACATGTCTGGTTAGTAGAAGTAAAATTGCAGTTTTTTATGGGAAAGTTAAATCTTGCAAGGTGCAGTTCTCTCCAGCAACAAAATAGACTCTGAATCTTATTTCTACCACTAGCCTCTATGACTTCATATAAAATTCCAGAATTCTGATAAACTGTCATGGGGAAAAATGATAAAGTGATTTATACTCAATTTCGCTGGAAGGGAGAAATGCAGGGGCTGTCAGTCTGGATCTTCAGAACAAATGAGTTACAGTTCATGAGGCAGCTCAATAAGGCTATCATTTCCCATCAGCTCCTATCACTGACAGCCACAGATTTACTGGATGGGGAAAGGGAAAATGGCTGAGTTTTGGTGCCAGGTGAATCGACACTATTACTCCATCAACCAGCCTTGTGTAGACAAGAGGCTACCATGAATATTTGATACAAGCTTCTTCCCAGAAGTGCCTGTAGAAAGCAGTAAAGCTGTTCTTTCATTTGTGTAAAAAAGCCTTTCTGCCTCTTTGTTTGGATGCTGTTGAAAATGTCCATTTGTAAACCACTAAGTTTTCTCTGATTTATTTTCTGTGTGTGCATTTGTTTCATTGAGCAGTCCGTTTTGTGCCACACAGCTTATTTATAGCCCTCACAAAATGAAACAAAAGAATCCTCAATCTGCTGGGATTTAATATACAATGCATTTGTCACTATCTGCCTCACAAAAAGGCAATACAAACACAGCCTCAGAGCCACCTGTGCCTGCCCAGAGGAAAGACGCCTTTGATCTGGCACAATTACACATCATTAGAAATACGTATGTTCCACTTCCAGGCAGAAAAAGGTTCATGTCAAAGCTGAAGAACTCACACTGTATATATTAATGTTAAAATAGATCAACATAAATGACCTCTATATTATCCCAGCTTTCTGTTGCACAAAACTTTTCTGGCAATTGTTGGCATTTGTTCAAAGAGCTCCTATGCTAGCTGCTTTTCTTTGAGGGTGGTTACACAGCAGGTTTTCTTAACAGAAATCCAGATTTACCTTGCTGATACTCAGTGTTAAAACATTTAGCTTTTTTTAATCTCAATGATCAGTAATGGATTTGGTCCCTAGATGTCAGCATTAAACATTCTCTCAGGCTGGCTTGTTGTGCTGCAAGGGTGGGCTAATACCTGCAGGTGTTATTGCCTGTTTGCTTTTTAAGAGAGAGATATATACTTCTAAAGAGGAATTTAATATGACAGTTAGAAACAAGGCTGTGATGTTCTCACTCACACTGATATACCTAATTCTATGTGAAACTCTATGATGTGAGTCGAACACCACTATACCTGAATCAGCCATCAGAACTGTCTATCCCATAACTGCCTACATAAATGGAACATTCTCCAGGCTTTCCCTTGTGTCTGTAACTTAGTAACTTACACAAAATGCTTTAAAGATATCTGCTCATTTACAGAAATTCCTTCCATCACCTACCTGCTCAGAAATAAGAATTTAAGAGTTCAAAAAAAAAGAGTTCCATTTATTATCAAATATGGCTTCCATTTATTGAAAAAAAAAGGAAAAAAAAAGAAAAAGCAAACAAAAACCCCAACGAGACAAAAATCATCAACATGAAATATCAATTACATAGTTTCTCAGAGTCCTCCAGGCCATCTATTTGGTAGAATCTTTCCTCCCAGATCTGCTACTAATTTCCTAGATAATAAATAAATATATAAAGAAGAGTATCGTGTCCCCAGAACAACTATGGAGGCTGTCGTCATTTGTGATTGTGTTCCTGAGTTTCCACAGAAAACTTAAATTATTGTTTTCATTTTAGAGTCTGAGAAGGCAGTGGCAGATTTCCAGGCATTTCGGCTATGACTAATTTAGTGCCAAAAATCTTAATGATGTCAGATTTGATTTGAGAGACAAGTTTTTTATATTGCTGTGAAGATTTAGAATAACCTTAAACCTTTTCACAGTTATGGAAAAGTACAGCTACCACATATATTGTTAATGGTAAAATGATGGTTTCTTACCTGAATTTTAAAATCCATGCTAAATGTTTAGTTTCTTTTGTTTTGCCTGGAAAGAAACCAAATATGTTTCCAAACTATTCCTTGTGTGTTTATTTTCCCATGTGCTTGAACGTTTCCCATCATTGCTAATAAGTATTGTTCCTTTTTTCAAATACTGCTCTGCTTTCATTTGCTTTAATAATTGAAAGCTGTGTAGCAGCTCTATCTTTAACTTTTTCTCTTAAGCTCAAGAATCTCAGTAAATATACTTTCTAAAATAGAAAAAAAAAATCCAAGTCAGATCAGATTAATGGGTTTGTCATTTCACGGACCATTTTTCATCTAGGAACAATAAATACAAAGAAGTATTTTCTGATTTGTATTTCTCTCTCCTGGAGCTAGAGATGCAGACTGATGAAACCCAAAAGTATGTTATAAATGGATAGGACTTTATGTAGACAAGATTAAGGGAAGTGCAGGATGACTGTAGTCATGGAGTCCTCATGTTGTCATATTTGTCATCTGGTATATTAAATTCTAAGAGTACAGAGCAAAATATATACTAATAAAAACTAATAATCAGGATAAATCCTAATCCTATTGCCACATGTTTTTCTACACCTTTTACTTTTATTTTTATTTTATTATTTTTATTTATCTAAATGAAGGAGATAGTAATGTTATGGCAGAGCCTCAAAATTCTCCACTTAGGAAGCAGGAACTCATAAGAATCCCTGCATCACTTCAGTTTCTGTCTTTTTTATGTTCACATAGCTGACCATAAAAAGGGAGAGCAAACCAGGCTACCAGGGCTCTGTGTTCCTTAGCACTGCAATGGTTCCTTGCTCTCTCCAGTGACTAAAGTATTGAGTATGAATTGGAAGAACTGTCTTTTTTTCAGAATGTCAGATGATTTTTCACCAACTGGAGGCTCTTGTATCTCTGTGAGATAATATTATGGCAGAAGGGCAAGGCAAGGAATGGAAAGGAAGTGGAGAAGGGGGTCAGGAAAAAAGAGCAAAATGGAAAAAGCAGGAGGAAAGGGTAGGAAAAGGAAAGGGGGAAAGGAAAAGGGAAGGGGAAAGGGGAAACCATATATTGCAGAAGGTTTCCCAATTAGCAGACGACTCATGGAAGAATCTTGTGTTTTCTGACCCTTTAATTCTAACTTCAGTTGGGACTATTGATCAGAAGTGAGTTTTCTGAATTTCACTCAAATTTTAAATTGACCTTTGCTTAACTAGGAGACATGAGCTACAAATTTATGCAGTTTTACAAAATTTGAGGTGGCTTAAATTTCTCATTTGAGTCAAGATGCTGGGTTTAACTTCCCTAAAGAGGTGCCCACCTCAGCCAAGAGGGCTAGCAATGTATTTTTTTCATCGTTTTTCCTCCCATCTTGTCTAACTATGACCAACTGTCAGATAAATCAGAAGTTAGAGATAGATATCCTTTCCAATACATTCTTCGAAGCTCAGATGACAACTGATACACTTTCCATTTGTCATATTTCCTAAATGTACTGTATGCTTTCTGGCTTTTTATTTCAAAGACCTGCAGTGCGAGAGCAAATGGATTTTCAGTTTGAAATCTGCTTGTAGCACAAAACCACTATAAAAGCTGGCAAGAGTAACAGCAGAAGAAAACCAAAACTGAGACAATCAGGCATAATGAATGTTTATCTCCAGAGTATCACATGGGCAGTTTCTGCATTGCCTGCCTGTCTGCCTTCCCACAATTTCCAGCCCTGGTTCTTATATTTCTTTGAACATCCTGTTGTATGAGAATCTTAAACTCTGCCTCTGATTTTGCACTCCCAATGACACAACAATCAGATATGTGGGTTTTTAACCAAAGTCTGTGGAGAAGGATTTGGAGTCAGTGCAACAATACCCTGTCCTTTGTACTTGCAGCAATGCTTCTGTACAAATATTGCACACTAAAGTTATCTTCAGGAAGAAGAAAGTGTCTTGTGAATCCCTCAGTTACAGTTTTGCAGGTGAATATGTGCATGATTATATGACATTATCTCCAATTTATTTTCTAGTAAAACTATAAGAGCTGTTAAAGGTAGAAAGCCTGTGAAAAAAAGATAAGAACTTATTAGAAGGTATAAATTGCTGTCACAGTTATTCACGGATGAATTATATAAATTCTGCTGTAAAACTGGGCTTGTAAAAATGCAGCTGCTGAGTTGTTTTCAAACTATAAGCAGTCATAGAGGTAGTGATAGGCAAATAGAGCAACTCACCAAATTGCATCACTCTAATTTTCTCACATAGATTAACATGGATGCTGGTTTTTTACATAAGAGAAAGTGTGTATCTTGCTCGGGGATCAAAAGATTTACTTTTTAGTAGTTGAATCACCCCTTAGATTTTATTATATTCTCCATTTTCAGTAATAGAGTACTGTTTCTCTATAGCAATTCAAGGTGTAACATGTCAACTTTTCAATTTCTTGAAGTAAAATCATAATGGCTAGTGTATAAAGAACAAAAGCTGGACCTCTTCTGTGGTCCAGCTAGATGAGAACTACAGGAGGCATGATGTTTATTTATTTCTTGAGCCTTATTCTGAATTTTCCAATCCTCTTTAAGAATGAGAATAGAATCAACAGTGAAGAATTAAGTATTAATAAAGTTATTTCAGGAACTTGTCAGATCATACTAAAGTATCAATGGAGACAAAAGAAGCCTTGAAAGTTAATATTCTAACGATACTAGGTTTAATCTGATAACTCAGAAGGACTCTATAAAAATTGTCTTTTGATCAGTAAGAAAATAATAAAATTAGGCAAAAATTAACATCTGACATACTAAATGGAAAGACACACCTGGACATGGTTGATTTTTGTAAGGGTGCTTTAATCCTTATGGCAGTCAAAATATAGAGAAAAGGTAATTTTTGTTCTGTTTCTTTTTCCCCATCACCAGGTAAACAAATCATAAGGAAATTAGTCAGGACTATATTTATTAAATTTTTATTATATGATATCTAGCTATACATATACACCACTCCTCAGACTCAGTTCTGGGAATAACTAGAAGAGTGCAGAGCTTTCTGAAATACTTGTTTGTGGAGATTAATTCATTTTAACATTGCAATGCCAGACACACTGCAACATCTCATGAGTAAGAGTCAAGGGCCAAAGTGGAGTCCATATCCCGCAGTTACATTTACTGCTTAGGCTAACATATTTCTGGAGGTAAAATAAAGGATGCTAATCATCACCAGGAGGCGGGGGTAAATTCCCTCTGTGTTTTTTTTTATTAGCTGCTTTCTGAAGTGCAGATGAAACAACAATGCCTCTGTCCCCTCCCACCTGCAAACTCCTTGTATCCCACAATACCCAGCCTCTACTGCTCGAAACAGGTTGCAAGTTCCAGTCAATCACCCCTGCATGCAAAGATCTCAGTCCTCAGCCTCTCTGTTTCATGGAGGCTCATCCATCACTCCCTCATTTGTATAGACCTGTCCTTAAATCTCATAGACCATTTCCTCTACGACCTCAATGCACATTGATAAGACATGCCAGAGGAAAACTGTGGAATGTCTGGCCATCCTATCTAATGCTTGACATTAGGCTCCTCAGAGATTCAGACACCATCAAGAGGAGAATCAAGGAGGGTAAACTGCTGTAGTATCGATGATGGGCTAGAGAGGAGACCACATGTTACTACATCCTTGCTGTCACCTGCTGATGTGAAGCATGTGCCACCCTGGGTAGTTCTTACGATGTCAGGGAGACAGGCAGCCCACATGAACATTGTCTCTTCATTTTGCACAGTACCACCAGGTTTACATGGGTGACATGGGGGAGATTGTCCTGGCAAAGTCAACCCAACCTCCAACCATTCTAGAAAGTGATTTGGCAGCAATGATCTCTCTAGAGGTAGTAAAGGGAACAAGCACAACCTGTTATACACCATTGAATGTAAGATTATTTGAGAGGGTGGAGATATGGCCTTGTAATTCAGCACATGGAAGATTAGGGGATCTGAGGAGCTTTTTCTCCCTCATTATTCTCAAAAGCTACAGTGGAAATTGGCAGGTTTGTATGAAAAATCTTGATTTCTTCAAACTGATTTTTGCCAGTGTCAAATACTTCATTCAGTGAATTTGTAACCAGCTCTCCTTCTCTGCAAAATACTACAAAAAATCTGACAAGAGACCAAATTAATGTCAAATTTCTTTCATAAATGGAAATGTGTGAGCTCTGTTGGCAACAAGGACTAATGATTTGATTGTCACAGAGAATTTCCAACAATCTAGTTCCAACAAGTTGGAAAAATCACTAACATAGAACACTCCTTCACCTGCTTACACATACAGATATATACAGAAAGCATTGATGCACACCAAATTCCGCTATTTTGTTTTCTATAAAATATGCATTTAAAAATAGAGATTGAAGGTCTCTATATTTCCACAAAATGACAGTCACCACATCTTCTACTTCTTCAATAACTTGTTGATATTTACCATGACTTAATTCCTTCCCACTTGCATCTAGAAATAATTCTTTAACTTGAATTAAACTATACTTTTGAGAATCATTTTAGGCTGTGTTAACCAAATTGATTTCAACAATAGCAGAGTGCCTCTGCACATGCTTGGCAACATTATGATATCAAGCCTATTGAAGATCTTACCTGAAACACTTATAACTGTTCTTGCTTGTAGCTCTTAACTGTTTAAAAAGCTTTTAATCTTTACCAATGGAGTCGTGAGTTCTTTAGAATTTTTGTCTATTCTTTCTTAGAAACCTTACGATGCATAGCATATATTCCTAGAGCTGTGAAGGATGTGCTTTCATAAGTACTATATTATGAATAGTTTGTTTCACTAGAAATAGAATAAGAACATTTAAAAATATTCCTCAGCTGAACATTTTGCTTAAACTTTTTAACTTCTTGTGATTTGTTTACAATATAAAACTTTCACTGATTTTCAAATCGAATAAAAATATTTTTATTGGTGTCTAAAGCAAGCTTCTGAATCTGCTGACATTCTCATGAAATATTTTTATGATATTAAATGAGCATTTGACAACAGAAAATGTTTCCAAAATCTAGGTATGTTTTTTATGGCCTTTGTGCCTTTCTGGCTGTGTTGTGGCGTTTTGTGACATTCTTCCACCTTACTCTGAGCTATTGATGAGATCTTCATGTTCTATTTAGACTTTGTTATCCTACACTTTGAAGAAATGTGTATAACTTTTATTCCCACCGAGTTAATTCTGTGCAATTTCTACTTATATTTCCCAGCTGTCTTTGAGGCTGGTGATTGAGGTTTTTATAGTAAGCCTGTGTAGTTTCTCTATGATGTGTCTTTTGATTTTCTATTTCCATTTTCCCGTTGGCTTTACTATGCTTTACTACCTTTACTGCTTTCTCCTTCTACTAGCACACTTTAAAAAAAAAAGTATCTCTTACTGTAAGTCATTCATGCATTTTCTTTATAATTATTATTCTAGACATTTCACTTTTCTTAATTCATGACACTTTCCTCATTAGAGGATAAAACTTTACTTGACAGGGTGATTAATGCAGTACTTTTTGGGAAGATAAACTGTGCTTGTTTAATACGCTTGGCTTGTAGTAGTTGGAATTTTATTTTTCTGATTACATTGGATTTTATACTGGATAAAAATCAGTATTAAATCTTCAGTGTAATGTCACATTTCAGTTCCTTTTTTTATTACCTATATCTTACCCTGTCCCTTAATAAGAAAAACAAACAAAAATAACACAATAAAGTGCATGTTATTGGACTATGTTAAAGCTTGAGGTTTTGGGGGCTTTCCTCTTAGTGTGATTTAAACTATAAAAGTAAGTGGCCTTGTTGCTCAGCATACTATTCTCTGACTCACACAGTAGTTGATTGAGTGAAATGATATGAATTTTCATTCTAGCAGTATCAGAATATTTCAAAAGTGGTATAAAATGGGCATGTCCGCACAGAGGAGCCCCAGGAGTTAATTTTTTCCACATAGAGATCAAGCAGATGCTGAAATAAAGCTTGTCCTTTTTTTCTTTCCTTAATTCATGTGGGATGGAATCATTTTGTTCAGTTCTTTAAGGGAGAAAATGGTTTTGTTTTTCTCATTGGAAGTAAAAGCCACAATGAATGCTTAAGCTTGTAGGGGGCTGTGAATTGTGCTCTGAGAAACCTATTGCCCTATTTTGGTCTGACTTCAGGGAAAGGCAGCAGATTTCCAAGATTTACTCCAGTGCCCTTGAAATTAGAATCTGCATCATCCTGATTTTCAGAGTTGTGGACCTCAACTCATAGAATCACAGAATGAGGGAGGTTGGAAGGTACCATCTAGTCCACCCTGCTGTGCTCAAACAAGGTCAGCTATAGCATATCCAGCTGACTTTTGAATATTTCCATGAATGGAGATTCTTAACCCTCTCTAGTCAACCTGTGCCAGTGGTTGATCACCCTCCCCACAGTAAAAAATGTTTGTTGTATTTAGGTGGAATTTCATGCATTTCAATCCATGTCCATTGCCTCTTGTTCTTTCATTTGACCCTACAGAATTTAGATTGGCTCTCTCATCTTCATTCCTTTCCATGCTTGGTTGACGAGAAGTCTCTCCAGCCCCTGTCACTTTCTCAGGACTGCTGTGGGGTGGGTGGGTGTCCATAAATACCTAAGGTCATCTGCCACTGTGAATCAGACTTTAGGCATCATGGGTAATTAAGAAGCACCAGTCTCATAACATAGGCTGTGCCTTTTGGAAAAAAAAAAGGAGACTGGAAGGAAAAAGTAGCACATGAATCCTTTTATCTGAAATTTGAGCAGGTTATAAATATTCTCAGTGAGTCATTGCTTTGTAACTCAGAAATGATAAACATTAATAGAAGCAGATTTAAAGGAACTGCGGTAAGATCTGCTTGTACTTGACACATTGTAAACCACCCATAGTAAGTTCCCGCTCTTTAAATTTTCTTTCAATTTGCAAACTCAAAAACATGCCCTGAGCTTAAAAGAGGGGAATTTCTCTTAAAATTAGGTCACAGAAAAAAGGTATCTGAATCATTAAATGATGCTATCCATAACAGAAGAGGAAAATCAGAATCTTATGTACAGTTCCAAACTTTTAAGTGCTGAAACCTGAAGCTGAATAGAAGTTAACTGAAAATATCTTTTGAATTTGGAGTAAAGCAAAAAACAACCATCAGCACAAATATATGAATCTTTGATAAATTCTTCTCTCAATCCCTATCATATTCTGCACTCAATGCACACATAGGCTTCTAGGACTTTCACACAAATGTCAAGGGAGTATTCATTCCAAAGGCTGCATAGATATATCAATTTATCTCACATCACTGAGTCCAGTAGTTTGAATGTTGAATATTCTGATGTACATTTAGAATAAAACATGCTATCAGAAAAAAAAAGAAAAATTCATCTAGATGGCAAAATCAACTGAGAGAAATATTATTACTGATAGAACATTTTTTTTTGTGATGCAAAATGCCTTGGAGAAAACATTGGGGGCTGTTAACAGAAATAAAAATGGGATGGCGAAAGCATAGTGGGCTGAAGACACTATTGTTCAAATATGTTAAACATTGTTTTTTTAGGGCAGATTGTTAGACAAAATAAAATGTTTATTTATTTGGTAATTTGCTATTTCCCAGAGTTTCATTTTGGCTTTTGCATAAGGTACAAGTATTTACTGCAAAAACATTTTTAGTTTTATCTCCCTGCACTTGTAATCAAAATTGCTCTACTTCTTGAATGGTCTTATGGTGTTTGAGAATTTAAGGTGTATGTGTTTCAAATTGCTTAAGGGTTAGAAATCTGCTTCTTGGTAGCACAATGTAGGAGTTCATAGTGATGCATGAAAAATAGATGTAGCCCAGCTGTGAAGTAATATAGGAGACAGCTAAAAAAAATACCAACACAACTGGAAATGGAAAAGACAGTTAAAATGATGATATCTCTCAATGTAACCTCAATGTCTCTGTGTGTTTTATTGGGATTTTGCAAGTTTCCTCTACATATTCATTGAAATAAGACGGAATTATATTCAAAAGGTGTACTCTTATGTTAAAAGTTTTCCACTATCTTCATTTATGCCGAGATATCCCTTTCATTAATTCATACGAAACCTAAATATGTTGGAAAACAAAGCTGTCTATTTGCTTTTTACCACTTTGCTTCTGCCTGATGTTAGAAAGTCATTTAATACTTTGGATGAAAATTCTGAAGAAAGGGTTTCTATAGTTTGGCTCCGTATATATTTCAGTGCTGGTGATGTTTTTAGAACTATTGAGTACAGTTGTTTGTTGTGTTCTCATTTTTATCTATGGAAAATTTTTACATAGTCTGTTTACTAACATTCACATAGTGTTTTGTCTTCCCGCTGAAGAGATGGAAATTTGACTTTAAGAAACACTGGGTTTGGTTGAAAATTTGGATGCATTTCCAAGGAATACGATTATGGTTACATTTAATCTTTGCCTGATCGAAATACTTTTCCAATTAGAAGAGTTTGGGGGACTATTTACCATGTCTGTTGCTTTGATCAGTCCAACAGCAACAATTCCTCTCTCTTGGCTGGCTTCTTCTCTCATATGGAAGGAAGTATGCAAATAATATCAATATTATGACTGTGCACTTTATACTTGGATGATTTCAAAATTCTTGCATATTTCAGAATGCTGTCTGCTCCAGGGGCTGGTTGAAGGCAAGAAAAGGAGGTCAGAACACAGAAATGCAAAAGCATTCTCCACCTCCCTGTCTTTCTTAACACAGATTCAGAACAGTTCTAATCCATTGAAAGCTCACAATGCAGTAGAAAGTCTAGTTATCTGTACTTATGCAAATAATGTTTTACACTGTACCAAAATTAATTGTGTATGTAAATGTGAATACTGTAATAATGGTACAGTAGACGGAACACTGGCATGTCACATATGCAGTCATTTAAATCTAACCTGAGGTTTTAACCACAATTAGAAGAGTGTTTTAGCGTTATTACCTGTTAGACAATAGTCCCCCACTATCTTCAATAAAGATAACATAATTTATCACAATTAGGCTTAATTGGCAATTCTCAGTCTGTGTTCAGCAGAGTATCGGGACTGAGACAGCATGGACAATCACTTTATTCCTTCCGTCGTCAAAGGCAAATTTCCTCAGGCCATTTACAAGCTCAGTGATAAACAGTATGAGGTTCTAATTTAAAACAAAACCAACAAAATTATGAATTCTGCATCATTACCTATCACACATTTAATTCTTCCCCAAGTTAGGGATTCTAGGCAATTCAGTTAGCAGGCAGGACACTTCAGTCAGAAGATGCCTGAAAGTGTATGACATTAGACACACAGAAAATGAAAAAAATATGCTTTACAAGACCTACATTCATGAATAAGATCATATTGGTGAATGCTGTTAAATACTATGATGGCAAATATTTGTATTTTCAGAGAGAATAAATAGAAGCCAACATTGTGAATTTCGTGATCTAGTCTGCCCACGACTCAGACTGTATTTCTGGAAAAGCTGTAAACCTATACACGCTTTTACCTTTGTTTAGGAGTAATTTAAATCCTATTTCACCACCGCTGGAAGTGTTACAAAACTGCAGCTTGTGCACAAGCAGCTCAACTTTATTTCAGTGCATTTATCTCAGAGGACATCCCTCCTTATCAGCTGCATTTATCTTTTACCAGCTATGTCCTATAGCAGTTTTTGTTTACTTGCTTGTTTGGTTGGTTTTGCTTTTGCTTTTGCTTTGTGGCAATCTCTGTGACCCTGCACTGACAAATGCAAAATGTTTGCAGGCAAAGAAAAACCTCTGGCACACGTCTGCCTGTTATTTATGCAGTTGCTTTGTGGGAACATGGGAAAATGTGGAAAAATTAACAAATCTAGTTTTTATTCCTTTCAAATTTGAAATTTCTGTGTTTCAAAATCCAAATGTTGTTATAGATCAGTGTCAGGATGAATCATGAAGGCAAAGCTCTGTTTTAGAAATTACAAAGGAAAGAAACTCCTGGCCTAGCCTATGATACATTCAGACTGTACTAATCTAAAGGACAATCATATTCCTGAGAATATGACACTGAGGTAGACAATTACTTTTATATTACTTCAAATATAGAAATACAGTAATTACTTTTGTCTGGAAAAATTTAAGTGAAGTGACTTCATGGAGTACAAGATTTACTTACTGAATTTGGTATTAAAGATACCTATGTATAACACAATATGAGGAACAATAAAATCTGACACCCTTTCCTCATAGGGAATGCTTAAGCAAGAGCCACTCAGGATAAATTTTGTGTTGAAATTATACATTTTTTTGTTTTCTTTCAAATACGACGAGTGAATAGAACAGAAAGTATTTGTGTTTGTAAAGGAAACAATGAGAAGTTATAATTTCTTCTTGGGGTTTAAACACAATATTCCCTTCCAGATGTTGTTCTCCCTAACTATCCATTTCTATTACACCACCATCACCTCTTTCAACCTCTGTAAATACAGTTGTTCAGCATCAGAAACAAGCACTTGTTCCTTAAGAAAAGTAAAAATAGATGCTGATGTGGGAATGTAGCCACATAGTTTGATAGGAATAAAATATTATACACCAGAATGTGTTGCTTTGTAAACTGAAGGAATGGGAAGGGAATAATTCGCCTCAAGGCACATGAATGCAAAGCAGTGCAGCATCTGAAGAAGTTTATATGATGAAGAATCAATATTTTACTTTTTCACTTGAGATATAAGATCTGTGTCTTGAAATGTGCCGGTTTTGACCTATGAGCAGTGGAGAATTTAAACAGTCTCTTCAGTACAGTAACAACACAATACATTTATATAACATCTTCCCTAAAAGAGTCACAAGGGGCCTATTTGTGATCTTTCAGCATGTCAAGCATACTGACTCTGACTAATTTCTAGTGTGGTGAAAGGAAAAGATTGTTCTTTAGATTTCCTATACAACTCTCTATGCTTCAACTGTAAACTGTACAATAGGCATGTATTTGATTTAATGTAGGATTCAATCTGGAACTGAAAGAAAATTAGTATCTAGCATTGTTTGCCTGGGCTGCTTCAGATGGACAAAGAAAACTCAGCCAGTCTCCAGCATTATTCAGTTCTAATAATATTTTTTTAATAGATATCTAGACATAAATATTTCTCCTCCATTTCTTTCTAGAAAAATTAATTCCATTAATTTTAGTGTATTGACCTTTCTTATAACATAGTAGTGATGTTTGCTGTAGGTAAAGTCTCTTTTCCAAATGGGCAGATGCATAGTATAAACTAACAACTAGCAATGCATTTCTTTGTTGCTCTTTAGATACCATTTTTAATTTAAAAGTCTGTGACAATTCTTCAAAATAATTAGATAATGGTAACTATCAAGTATCTCTTTTTCTGTCAGTAAAAGACATGACTTATCTTTTCTAGAGCTTGTTCGGCTGTCAAAATTGGCCGAGTAGATATTTTCTGTAGAAGAATGTTTGCAGGAGACATTTTACTGCTGAAAATAACTTGAAAGTTCTTTCAGCTGTTTCATTACAATGTTAACTGCAGGAATAGTTATCCATAGGAAATACATTTAAATAATTTGGTTTATGGCATTTTAACTGGAAAGTATGTACACTTTAAGATGAGAAATGAAAAGATAGAGTCAGAATAAGAGATAGGATTTAAGACAAGTAAAGCTGCTGAAAGTAAATTACTAGTAATGTTTTTTAAGTGAGATTGCTTTAAAACATATGTATAAAAATGGTCTCTTTTCTTCCCTCGTACCAGCTTTCATAGCAGTGCAATTCCATGGTATTTGGAGGATTTTTATAAAATAACATCTGAAGTCTCTGTGCCATAAATCCCTGATGTGGAGAAGAGAAAACCCTTGTAAATTCACTGGGACTCTCTCCTGGTGTTCTGATACTGAAGGGCATTTGCATGGGGTAAATGTGGAGAAGGGTAGGGTGAGGCGTTGATGCCTGAAGAAGAGCATCTAGCCTAGGGAATTAGGGAATGCAAAGGATGACAGAGCTTTCAAGTCACTGACAGTTTTTGTGTTGCACCCACTCCATGGGAGAGACATTGCTTGATCTGGAGCATACAGATGTTGTGCATTCTTCTACAGTTTCCAGGTTTCATGGCAGTCAGAGGCTGATGCGTGAGAGCAGATCAGTCTGTAAGCTGCTAGATTCTGAAATCTGGAAGAATGCACCAGTGAAGGATGGCTGGACATGTGAGCGCACATGTTCTCCTCTGAACCACCCAAAACTGGTCAATATCATAAAGAGAAGATAGCAGGTGCTCTTACAGTTGAGTCTTGTATGGATGGAGAGGATTTATTTTCACTCTTTCAGAGCTGAAAGCTCAAAGCAATACTGCATATTTGGCCACCAAAATGCTATTCAAGGCTTTTTTAAGGTAGAAGGCTTTGCAGTAGCTCAGTCTTATGTCATATTGGCATGACTTATTTAATGACAAACTGCTAGAAGAACTTCAGAGTACACATGGTTTAAGCACTGACATTTGGCCACAGATGCCACTGTGAGATCCCAAATTGCCATTGCAAATAGCTAGTTTATTAATGAGGAATTAAATCTCTTCCCAGTAAAAGATGGGTAGAGCATCTTCTTTTATGCTTCCCTGCCCTGCCTCAACTACTTCTCTTTTATAACGGCTGCATTTCTGCCAAATGTCTCATCATTCCAGCCAGGAACTATAAAAGCAAAGTGTCCTCGCCATTTGGGAATGATGTTGACAGGAGGTAGATGCAATGATCCCCTGCATACTTATGGCATCAATTCTTTCCCAGTAGCATCACATATGAGTAAGTGACTAACTGCCAAATGCCATTCCCCAGAATAGAGACATTCTGACAGTACTAGAGATTCTAGTCTGGATTCCTAAAACAACAAAACTCAAGTTCTCATTGTGACATAAGAATGAGATTAATTATCATTAAAACCAAGCTTGTTACTGAACAAAGTGGCCTTAAATAAGACATTGAAATTAATGTTCCCACTTTATAGATAAACTTCCATGATATGTATGGTGCATAGGAATTATGTACATTAAAGCATTGTATTCAGCAGTGTGTTAGCAATTGAATTTAATGAGAACAGAACTAATTTCCAAGGTTAAGAGGACAGCATGGATCAAGCTTTTGTCCTAAAAGTTCAGCAACACACTTCTGTTTCATTATGACTGCAGGAATTCTATTAAAATTTGGGTACGACTTCCAAGTCTTCCCGTGCCTAAGTAAAACAGATTGTAATATCAAGTTATCTCCTACCCTAATATGTAGTGAGGATAAATTCACTGAAGTAATGTAGGCTTTCAAAAGTTACAGTGTAAACCTGGCAAGTACCATCTACAAAGTGAAAGCTGTGTTTTCTTACTGCTAAATTTGGAGATGCAATGTGTATGTAACTGTAAGGCTTGGCACAACAAGCAGATGGTAAAACAGAGCTCTGCAGGTGTCACTATAGATAATATACAAGGATAGTTGATCTAAACAGCTCAGAGCTCCTGCAACATACAGGCAGTGAAACATCCCATGAGTTCTTCAGATCTTTAAAAATTATAACATGTCTTTATATTAGTAATAACCTATTTTGAATGGATGGGAGTAACGTGAATGATAATATTTGGAAAGTTATATTGTAATGTAGGTACAGTTTCCATGGAAGTCCTTGAAGCTAGCATGCTATTTACCAGGAATTATTGGACAGCACATGCCAAACACAGCCTGCTAGCTATTAGGCAATTGAAATGTCACTGCAGAGGCAGCTATTTGAGAAAAAAAATTACAGCATCCTTAAGCCTCTCCAGCTGAAATGCTGGTTGACCACTGGGAGCAAGTTCACTCTCCTTACAGGAGTTTGTGTAGTTTCTCCTGTAGATACAGTGCCACAAGGTGTTAAAAATAAAACTCCTCCCTGTTATCACTTTCTGTGTAGCCTGCGTTGCTTCTTAAACAACTGTAACTTTCCAGTGAAGAAACACAACCTTAGAAGATAAGTTTTAGAAATAAAAATGGCAAACATTTCACACTGTGTAGAGGTGTGATATGTTATAAGTAATCTTGGAAGAAATGGAGTAGTGGGCAGAATGCAGGTGGAGTGTTCAGAGCTGCATAATTCACACTTAGTGTGGTGGGTGCTATAAAAAAAATCCAATGCATATACTCAAAGGCAGATGGAATTTGTCACATATCTTTGCTGTTTGTCACCTGAATATCACTGGGATGTATAGATGCATCTGAATAATTTAATCTTATTTTCTTTCTAAAAACACATACTAAATGCATATTAATTATTGTACACAGAACTAGAAGTGTTTATTGTAAAATATGACTAGGGTGTTGTGAGATTTTCGCTGGAGATAACTTGCACAGTGCCAGAACAAATGCATCTTTTCCAAATATCATGTTTACTCCACAGTGAGAGATCTGTCACATCAGTGCTTTGCTTTGGATAGCTCATTCTGTTGAAATGTGCCGTAATTACTTAACCTGTAATAAAAAAATGACAAGACAACAAAACCTATTAATAGCAGCAATCATTCTAACACCCTAATTAAATATATTATGCTTCATTTCCATAGCTAGGCCAAATGCCTATTTCTGACAAGTAGAGCCTTCTGATTTTGCCATTTGATTGAGGTCTGCAGGGTAATCCTAAACCACTGAGAAATGTTTGAGATACCTATGTATGTTCTTGCTGTGGTAAATAAAAAATAGCTTTTTGGACGTGGATATGATATTGAAAAATGAGCTATTAAAGGGGAACAGTAGGAAATTGAATTAGAACATAGAATTTTCATTTTTCTGAGGGGGACCTTCCTGGTAGTTTAAGTTGTAAACATCTGAAAATCCAGTGTAAATTGATGTTATATTTACTGTGTAGCAGTCACTTTAATATGCTTGCCTTTAAGCCTCAAAAGCAAAATCCTGTGTATTAATACTCTGACTTCAGAAAAGCAGGGAGAAAAATAACCACTGATGCTTATAAATATGAAGCCTGCAGAGCATAAACAAAAAATATTTATAGAGGAAACCTTGAACAATTCCTACAGCAACATCAGCCCAGCTTCATTCTGAACTGTTGAGCCAGAAATGTGAGAGAATGAAGTGACTGAAGCCTGTCAGAAAAGAAAAACAGCTAGTGGAGTGATGATATGAATCCACAGATGGCAGCACTGAATCCGCTATCTTTGCTGCATTGATTAAAGACTGTTACTGTTCAGGTGAATTGAAACCTTCACTGAAGCCATGCTGGAGATGAGCACAATAAAAAATTGTTTATCATTTGTAACTTAGTAGGACTCTGAAGTAAGGAACTGATTTCTTCTTTCTTTGCTTCAACTGAGTTATGCTGCATGGCTCACAGGATGAAATATAGATTGTGTATGCTGCTTCCCATAAATACCTTTGCATATAGTGCAGGTTTGCAGTCAGATTAGGTAAGGTCTACAACAAGGCTTAATTTTACAAATATAGCACTACCATATTGCTATAGATTATAGCTTGAGTTCATTCCATTTACATAAAACAGTGCATCATATTTAACCTCATCCGAATATGGATTTGAACCTTGAAAACACCACAGGTTTCAACACGCTCTGCTCAATCCTGATCCAGATTGGTATGGGTATTTCATGCCCAGTGCGATAGGAAACAGTTAGACCTTTATCTTGAAAGAAAAGATTTCAAAATTTGTTAAGTAGTTGAAACTTATGGCTGTTTGATTTTTTTTTTCTTTTTGAAAAGACAGCAATTTCTATTAAACCATCACCTCCTTAGTGTTTCACAGCTTGAGGACAGATTAACTGAAGTCAGAGGCATCACCCACGGGATACTCCTGTGGCCCAGATGACTGCTAGGAGGGAGGCATTTAGATGGAGCTTTTTTCCCCAATTCAGAATTGAATACCTAAGCTGGGTCTCCCACGTTTCAGTCGCACCACCTACCCACAGAGCCGCCTGGTGCTATGAGTAGATCTTCCCAGCAACTCGTGTAGGAACTGCTCCATTTTGAATAGATAGTTCAGGGAAGTTATTTCAAAAGTTAAGTTTGACCTGGTCTGCCTTCATTTCAATGAAGATAGTCTTCTTGACATAAAATAAAACAAACCACTTCTTATTTTAATACCACTATGAAATATTCAGGACAGGACACGACCTGTAAATATGAAGGATGTGGAAAATGCCCAAACAGCCTAAAAGAGTTTTCCAGCATTGCAGGCGTGTCAGGAGTTTGACACTGGTTTAGGTGAGATTCAGCCAAATGCTGTAATAAATCTTGCTACTGCCTTAATGTGAAATAAGTCCTGTAGTTTTCAGCATACCACAAAGAATGACTTAACTATACCGTCAGGAACATACCAGAGCAAACCTCTGCTCACTCTGTCATTCATGTATGCACAGTGGCAGAAATCAGATAAGGAGCATTCATTGAACTTTAAGGGTAAAATAATTATTTCTTCCAACAGTTCTTAAATTGTTAGCATTATTTTAAATCCATGAAGTTAAATTAATTCAGAATCCTTTTTGTGCCTCAGTCAGTTAAAAAGCAGAATATAGATTTTGTTCCTTATCCAACAAAAAAAAAATGTGAAAGTGATTCAAAAAGCCTCATACTTTCCATGAAACTACTTTGAAATATGACTTATAATAGTAGTATTTGACAAAGCATCCTCAGCATAACACATTCAACAAAACCAAAATAATCTGCTATGTTGCTGTCTTGCTTCTATTGAAAAGCTTTCAAAAATCATTGCAAAAAGCTCTAGTGATTTTACAAGATAACCTCCTTTCAGCAGTCAAAAACTCAGCTTTTTCTATATGTTTTATCATCTCTTGGTATTCTTTTGGCATGACTGCAGAAGAGACCTGAAAATTTCAGGACATACTTTTTGAACAGCTAGAATATGAAGATTTTGTTTTGAGTTTGCTATGTGAAGTCATAAAAGTCAATAATTGTTCATGGCTTTGGATGGAAGGAGCTTTTGTTTCAAATGACATCAACTAACAGTCCCATATGATTTCAGTAAACTCTCACTCTTCCCAGAATAAATTTGCAAGTAATTCAGCAGTCTCTGATGTAAGTTTAATTAAATATGATTATTTAGAATTTATGAAGTTACAATTAAGAAAGTTCTTTCTAGCATTTTGTAGGTTGTTGAGAATTTTTTCTCTTTTACTGTTTTGTATTGTTCCAGTTGACTTTATCCATTCTTAGACAAAGCTTTTTAAGTACAGTGGAGAAATGTCAATCCTACTAATGCAAATTCATATATCAGGCATAAAGCCAAAGCAAACTGGCTGCTGCATATTTCTAGTTTATATCCGGTGCACCTGAATGTAATTAAATGTAAATTGTTAAAAACAAAATACCGATGAAAGAATATCCCTTCAAAGTAGTTTTTACTAGTCACAAAATTTGCAGGGTTTTGCAAGATTTTTAAGATGAAAAATGGCCAAACAGAAAGCCTGATGAGGCATTGGGGTCCTCTTCATTCCTTCCACATGAGCTGACCTTGCTTTGTCGATTTAAGTAACTCATTACCACGATGTGCTACTCACATGGTAGCAACAGATAACATAAACTAGATTGCTCGCCTTTTCAGCCAGCTAGAATGTCAAGCATATCTTTCAGTGTGCTGTGTTATTTTCCAACAATTACCAATTAACCTTAAGGTGAAATTCAAGGTGTTGGTACATAACCCTAACTGTTTAACATCCCGTTTCCTGCAAGACAGCTTTTCCCTCTCTGCATAGCTGTGTTTCCTATGTTTAGTTACCTGTCCCATGTGTAATGAGGTAGAAGTTGCATGCTATTCATAGTGCTGGAATAGATCCTTGCTGGATAAGTGAAAGAGTGGACTTCCATGACATAAGCTGTGAGTCATGTTCAAATTTTCTACTTTACATCCTTTGCTATTTAACTTCCCAACATTTTCAATTCTTTGGTCCTTCCAGGGAGTTAGTTCACTTGCTACAAGAAATCACATAGTAAGGTATTTCCTATCATAGAGAAAAATGCCACTTCTAATTTTGTTCATGTTTAAATCTCATAAGGCTCCCAGATTGTGGAATGGTGGTTTTGCAGATCTGTGTCTTAATAAATACAATTACATTTCATTTGCATCTGTGCTGTTGTATAAGTTTAGGAGGAAAATTCTCTATGCATGCTAAGCAAGGAGAAAGAACAATGATGAGTCATTCGAAATACAGGCCAGGGGGGGGCAGTTTCTTGCACAGAAATGTGAATATTTGTATCATCTGAAGCAGTTGCTACCAGTCTTTGAGAGAATGCTTATTCTCAGTAACCCCATCCCAGCCACTCATACCAGGGCATGTGATATATTGACATACCTTAAGTGGGAGAGAATTGAGAGATAGAACTATTCTGTATCTTCTAAATCCGAGCTTCTTATTACCTATAATAAATTTGGTGATTATATTATTTTTTTCTTCTTTACTTTTATTGACCTCATATGGGATTTAAGAATGAAGAAAATTCTCAGCAAATGTACGTTTTGTCTGGCACGGTGTCTGTGGTTAGGCTATGAATATTACAGCTGAACAAGTGGACTTATTTTATAGAATCATAGAATGGTAGGGGTTGGAAGGGTCCTCTGGAGATCATTGAGTCCAGCCCCCCTGCATCTTCCCAGCTTCAGTTAGTCAATATTTTCAGGAGTTTCTCAATAAGAATTTGCATCCAATTTATTTTGTCTACTAGCCTATAATGAATCTTCCATAAATTTATGTCATACCTTTTCTAGTCCATTTAAAATTCTGGCAGTCAAAGACCTGATGGCAAGGAATTTCACAACTGAGATGTGTGGAGCATAAAGAAAGTCTTTCCATTTTTTTAGTTCTCAATTTCATTATCATCCATAGTAGATGTAATAATGGAAAAAAAATAATAATAATTTCCTACTCAGTCTTTCATCATATCTGTCATTGCATATAAGTTTATAACCATGTCCTCTCCAGGTTGTAGAGTCTCATGATGTCAACTTCTCCCTTCCAAAGTTATAGCTGCTTCTCTTGTGGAAACCAATTCACTTGTTTAATCAGCCTTATCCCATTTTCTGGACATTTTCAAGTTCTTCTCTCAGCTTCGTATATATGAAGATCAGGAAGTAGAACTGGGCATAGTATATATTGTAAGGGTGCACCATGGCTTTAAAGTGGTATAGAGACATTTTAGGTTGTTCTCTATTTCCTTCTAATACTTTCTGCTGTTTTGTTTAAGTGACTCTGAGTATTAAGCTGAGATTTTCAAAACTATCCCCCAAATGCTTATTCTAGACTAGAATAGACTAGGACTAGAAATACCCACATTAGAAACTATCTTCAGGTTTTATCAACACTGAATTTCCAGTATTTCAAATTCTTGCAACTCTGTTGCACATTTCTGTTCCAGTTGGCACTATCCTGATTTGTTTTGTTTTGTTTTTATTGTAGAAAGAAGGAAAAGTTTTGAGGCATCACACATGTGCACGTACTGCATGTATTCATTTTTCAGTGAATTTTTCATTTTTCAGTTCAGGTGATTTGTTTCTATTTCATTTGTCATGTATTGATTTACTTTGTCATTTTATTATAAAACCTGTTCCACTGACTTTCCAGTCTCAAACATTTTTGAATCGTGCCCAAAAGGAAGGAAAAAAAAAAAAGTAAAGAAAACCAAAACAAACCAGAATCCTTGTATTGAGTACCATTAGAAAGAAAGTTTTTGTGCTCTGATCTTGTCTTTGAGTGCTTATGGAACATACTGATCATCTACAGCACTAAAGACTTTTGGGCTAAGGCTTCTTTTCTGAGTTTAATGCATTTAAAAGCTTCTTCCTCACACTCTTTTGGCCTGTGTTGTCATGCTTTTGCACTTAAGCTCCCAGACATTCTTTCAGTTCTTCTACTCGGTACACAGACTGCATTTTCTGAAGGACATTTTTTTACTGCTAAGAGCTTCTTTTACTTATTCTGGTCTACTTCTAATCTTACTAATGAGTCTTTCTTGTTCTGACCAGCATACTTTTTTGGGGGCAGACAAAGTCACTACAATATTTGTATGCTGGGACAAGAGACACTAAGCTAAGAGTGAGTCACACCACAGCCTCTCGGTCAATGCACCACATTGCTAGCTAATGTAGACACACTCATTGGTTACTCTGAACCTCCTTCTGTGTATTGAACACTACCCATGATAACAGCAAGCATTTTATCGTTTAAGCTTTTCCTTTTCATTTATTTTTAACAAGCATCCTTGCTTTGTCTTTTAGAAATTAAGTATTACTCTGTGGATTTCATTTTTTGAATGTATTTCCTTCAAAGATGTAGATAATTAATATTTTACTATGACTATTATAAAATGGCTCTTATAGCCATTATGCCTTAAATCAGATTCTGCACAGCTATACCATTTAATGCAAAATGATAAAAAGAATTATTTTTTTATATATACAAATATATATAAAGTAAGAATATACATAATCGGAAAAAAAATATTTTACCTAGCAATGGGATATATCAAAGACTGAGTGTTCCACATTGAAAATCAGGTGTAAAGTCTGTTAAGATGATAAACCACCCTCACAGGAAAGCATTTTTAATAAAAGCAGTTACACATTAATCTACTACAGGCAAAAATCCTAAATCCATCATAAATATAGCTGCTATTATTATATGACAGAACAGTGAAAAGCAGATGGACCTTATTTGCAATAATGTAGCTGGGCTGAAGGTATTTTTCCGCCTCTCTTCCTGCATTAATAATGACAGGTGGTGTGGGAGATAATTTTAACCAGATTATGATGAGCTGTAGTTCAGATTCAAAGGCTTTTTTTTCCCAGCTTCTCATGGTTGGTATATGACTGAACATACTTTTAAATGCAGTTCTTCAAAAACAGCATTTGAAGATTTGTGTGCGTGAGAGCTGATGAGGTGCTTGCCTTTTCTGAAAAGAATTCTTTGAAAAACTTAAAAAGGACATATTTCAAAAAAAAAAAAAAAGGTTCCTCTGACTTTCATGTGAAGATATCTATTTTGATATGAAAATGCTTGTATGTAAATGGAATTTCCAAATAGCAGATTCCCCTCTTCTGAAAAAAAGGATCACAAACTAGATGAAGAACAGAAAAATCCTCCTCTGCTTACTTTAGACCTTCCAAGCTAACAAGGTAGTGTATTAATTGCAAACTGATTGCAAGGTAGTTTCTTCTTTTTAAGAAGGAAATGAGTATATAAATTTATGTCATACTTGGATTACCTCACAGCTCAATGAGTTACCTTCTAAGCCAGCTCAGCCGTTAAAGAGAATTTCGGTATCTTAACTCACATTCTTTGACTTTCACCTTCTGTGCTATGTGTATTTCTGCATATGAATATATGTAGATATATGCAAAAGACTGCACATGTTCAAACTTTCTAGAGTTGTTTAACTGTATCCAGTGGAAAAGTAAAGTAGCACTTAGACTATAGTTTATAACTTAAGTGGGGGAATAAATTATTTGTGGAGGAGTTAATACCCATAACAACCATATTCAGCTGAATTAAGATATGTATTAATGAAATATTAAATAGAGAATTTGTACTTTTTGTCACTTGTGATGAAAAGTTTCATTTTATGAAAAGCAGTCTGTTTTCAATCATATAAAACTGAAGACAGAAATAAAATAAAACTAAAGCAAACAGACGCAAAATCCATCCCAACCCAAACCAACAACAAAACCCAAACATTTAGTTCAGCCACAAATTTATTTTGAATGTCACCTGAATAACCAGGCTGTGACAGCTGAAAACATGGTAGCTACAGGTATTCAGTCATTTCAAATGGCTTAATTTTGGGGGAAATATAATATAAAAAACTTGTTGAGTCTGAATAATTGCAACATCTGTGAGTTTATTCTGCCTGTTGAGGCTAAATCTGATGCACTTTGATTCTGCCATGTGAAATTCCTCTGTAAAAATTTGTATCATTGCAAATACATTAGAGTAATAATATGAAGCTGCCTGAGCATGTGGTTGAATTCATTTTTGTCATCAGGAAATATTCCTGTCCTAAGGGAGAACTGGTGGCAGATTCCTGTGAGCCTAGGGTTGAGGCTAAGGTCATGGGCTCTTCGTTTCTTCTGTTTGTACATCAAATTACTTTCTTTGCTAACTATCTTTTCCAACTGAATCCTCACCCATACTTGCATCAAGGTTACAATCTGTTTAAAAGCGCGGTTTAAGCAAGAGCAGGTCACATGAATAGTGAGTTCTCTTCACCTGGTCTGGGGTTATCCACAGCCATGACTTCAGAACATCCTTTGAGGAGTCATAGTAATATTTATCTTTCTCAATGAGAGCTCACTGAGACCACTCCAAAATGTCTCAGAAAACAAAGGCATTCCTTCCAAACCAATTTCCTCTCATAAAAGGGCTCGGTTTTCCTTTAAAACACCTCAATGCATTTAAGAATTATTCCAATCCTGTAATTTAATTTGTTCTTGGCATGAAGTGTTTGGTAGATCCTTGTACCATGCTGTTAAGTCTCACTCACATGCACAGTGCAGTTGCTTTGCTCAGTAACCCTTTTCAGACCTGGGCTTTGTTAGTAACTGCCCAAAGTAGCAAGGTAATTAACAGTACCAGCAGATATCTGCTGCTAAAGATACTCTTGCCAGGTAACGTTAGGCTAAAATTTCAGCCTTGAATTTGTGATAATGTTATCTTGGTTCAACCAAATGTAATAAATCTGACTAATTTAACTAAACCAGTAAATGAAGTTGTGCAACTACTTTAATTGCAGTTTAAACGAGGCATTTTTCAATTTAGCATAAATTGGAGTCTGTTTAATCTAAACTAAAATAAACTGCTTTTAAACTGTTATACATCCACAATGGAGTTTAACTAATTCACTTTATGAAAAAGCTTAAGTTAATAAACCACAAATCTCCTGCGTGAACAGAATTTTATCCTTCCCGTACAGAAGTGATAGAAGATCATTAAATAAGGTTTCCTTTCCTCAGTAGAAAAGTGTAAAAGCAGTCATATTTGACACATGCTAATCAGATCACATCTCTACTTTGCTGAAATATGCTCAGATATTAATTAAAGGTATGAATTTAAAATGTGGCTTGGTTAGAATACAGCAGTAAGAGCAAACACTAAAAAAAAAATCTAAGAAAATATAAATAAATTAATCACAACTGTCTGAAAAACAAGTGCTTGTCTCATTAGGGAGAGTTAACAAAATGAACAAAATACCTTGGTTCAAGTGCTGGTTTCTTCACTGTAATGAAGACAGAGGAACTGCAATGATTTGTTTATATTACCTACTGATCCATCTTCTTCTAATATACTACAAAAAATTTATTTCTTTCATGCACAAACGTAAAACAGGCCAATAATGTTTTTCAGAAAAACACTTAGGATAAACATAAATCTTCAAGCATGTGCTTCAGTTCTGTCAAACTCCTGAGTAAAGAGAAACTTAAGCACATATTTATGGACTTCTTCCAACTGGGAATCCGCACCATTATTAGCTCTAACTATGTAAGTACAGGTTCTGCTGTGTTAATGTGGAGTGTGGCTGAAAAGAGAAATTGCTTTTGACTTCAGAATAAAAGAGTACCTCAAAAATATTTTTATTATAGCAGCCTGAGGCCTCTTGGTCGATGAGAGGGGTTTGCAGGAGTATAGCTCTGCTGCAGCAGACTGCATTCTGCTTCATATAGACACCATGGATCACATCTATTGGGAAAGTGTATTGAATACCACTGTCGTCAGGCTTGGGCACTTTTTCTAGATCTGACTTTACTGAACTCTTTTCCAGCAAAAAGCAACCACATTTATGCTAGGCTGCTCAACAGCACTCTCACATGCGCCCAACGCAGCGAGGTGGATCTCCTCACTGTGACACCAGAAAAGGAAAAAGGAACAAGAAATTCTTCCCCAAAAAAATCAAAACCACTCAAAGTCTGGAACCACAAAGTGGTTCAGGTACCATTTATGACTTAGATTTATCTTGAATCCTCCACTGGAGTAGCCTGTGATATTGTCTTGCTGAGCAATCCAGATCTTCTGGAGTTAAAGCATGCACACCGTGGACAAGGCAAGTATGGCAGAGACAGGGATTGACAACTGCTCACCAAGGTGAGTGTCTCCCCCATAAGAGCTGGAGACTGCAATAGAGCGACTAAAGGGAGGAATGTTGCTGTAGGTTATGATTGCCCTCTAAGACTGCATCAGACAATTGGGAGGGAAAAATTCTGAGGCCATTTCTTTTCACAGAGAAATTTTGGTTGACCAGTCATGACGAAAAAGGAAAAAAGGTCAAGATCCATCTTAAGAAGGTGGTGTGTTTCCATAGCAGAAGGCCGACATGGAAAACCTAACTCCTTTTAGAGTGTGTATTTCATTCAGGATAAAACGTTGCCAGAATTCAGTTGTTTAAAAATAAATAAGCAGCAGCTTGAATGCAGATAAAGTTAACCAAATCAATTAGGAAAGATTTTTTTTTTCTTTCTGAACCTGAAAGCCAGCATTATCCTCCTTCGATAGAAAAACACAGCTGTGCAGTGCCGAGATATTAATGCATTCTGCATTCAGCAGATTGTAGAGAAAACAGACATTCTTATTTTGGATACAATTCAAACTTTTGGCAGTGTCTTCCAGCTTCTGAGGTCATTTACATCACTTCATTACAATGCACACACGTTGTTCATACCTTGTTATATGCCAATTGACTATAACTAAGTATTTGCATATTATTGCTCCACAGCTTATTGTGAGGCATTTAATTTCAGAATTTTAAATATTTAGTGACCAGGTGTTTAACTCCAATTAGAAATTATCACGCCTGTTTCTTATGATGAAAAAATCCAACCAATCCAGTAGAACATTCTCAGTACCCAACCAGCGAAGTGTGTAAAGAATTTTGTGAGCTAAATTCTGTTCTCATTTAAAAGTGCATAACTGTGCAATTATTCCTCTGAAGCAAAAAATATATCATCAGGTATATTTGCTTTTAATTGAAATTAGAATGTGGACTCCAGTGTATCACTATGTTAGTGATTTTTATCTTAAAACACAAATTCAGTGGATGGAATCACTAGTCATGTGAGGTTTAAAGAAAATAAGAGAAAACAGCTTCACGTTTTTGTCCATTGTTATTTTCATATTTTTCCAGATATTCACATTTCATATTTGTCCTGTTTTGCTTTTGTTGTTTGGCCTTGGTTGTGTTTTGGTTTGTATTTTCTTGAATTGATGTCTGACTATTAGACTCTTTAACGAATACCTAAATGAAAATAGCTTGATTTTCAAAGTCATAAAGCATCTTCTGTCCTTCTTGATTCAGTAACTTTCATTATTTGATGATGGAATGGCTATTAAGATTAATGCAATAAGATCATAAAAAAGATGGATGCATCCCTGGGTTATGTCAGGTAAAATATTCCCACTAGAAATGGGGAAGTATTGAAGCTGAATCCCCATACAAACTTCAGTCTTTGAATCTAAAAAACAAGTATTCAAAAGCAACATATGTAAAGAGAAGCTATTGGAATGATCAGAGGTTTGGAGGGCTTGAAAGGAGTAGAATCCAATTTATTCATTTGAATAAAGAAAAAAGAAGTAAAAATGAGGGCAAGGGGGGGGGGGTGTTCTTTCCATGATATTTTTTTCTGCCTCTGTGAATTAGTGTATTAGAGACTCACCGATCTGTAGAAAGCTGTTCATTGTTACCAGTCATCTTTGTCACTTTGTGTGTACTGTGAATATTGTCATAACCTCATGTCTGAGATAAGTGGCCTGAAGTGTGTACACAGTATTCGAGATTTCCATGCCTTATGTATTTGTACAGTGGCACAATTATGTTTTCCATTTGTCCTCTTTTGTTTAGTTTCCTACTTTCTTTATTAGAAAGCAATTCAAATATTCTGTTTGTCTTGTTATTGACATTTTCAGATCTGTAATCATTCCAAAATCTCTTTTCTGACTGGTAATATCTAAATCATAATCCATTGATGAATTTATGGAATTAGAGATATTTTTTTCCTTTACTTTGCAGTAGCTGGCACTCAATTTCATTCACATATTATTTATCCAGAGAGCTAGCTGGTTCTGGTCCTGGTATGCAGGCTACATCTATAATACAAGACCTAAAACAAGTCAGGCCGACATTGGATCACTGGCTCAAGTCCATATCCTTGCATTGTTTAGCCAGGTCCCTAATATGTTTTTTTGTCCTGTGCCAACCAATCATTACCTAGACAATTCACAAGCACTGCTTGGAAAAGAGGGCTGTCAAGAGGTTTTTAAAATGCAAATAGAGGGTACGAAATAAGTAGTAAGCAAGTTTAGCAAGTGTGTGCAAGCTATACACTACCTGCTGTCCTCTGGACCAGAGAGTAAGCCACAGTCTTTTGTGTTTACTTCTATACACATTGTCATAGCAAACAGGACTGGAAGAGATCCAGCAAATCAATATGAATTTTACACATGAAACTCCTGACAGATACTTCTGTAGCCTAGTCTTAAATGTCCAGTGTTTTTATAATACGAATGGAGCTTCCAGATCATGACTGCTTAGCTGTAGCTTTACAATTAAAAGAGTTTTTATGATATTGGAGGAGAATCTTTTGTTTAAACCCACTGCTTTTCTGCTATTCTCATATAGAGGTAACAGACCAGTTACTCAGCAGTGATTGTTTCCATGTTCCCCCTCAGATTTACCTTTATGCTGCCAAAAATCTTGAACTGTTTCCTCAGATTTTCCAGCTCTTCCTATCTACTCTGCTATGGGTATGTCTGCCAGCCCACAACTATTCTGGGGACTGGTGCCCAGAACAACTGTTTGAAATGCTTCAGTTGAGTCTTTGTCACTGCTAGGATGAGAAAAAGATTGCTTCGCATGTCTTACAGAAGATAATACTCTTTTGCTTCTTAATACGGTATTTACTACTTCTACAGCTGTTTGAGAAAAAATCTTCTTTCTTTTGGCTTCATGGTTCTTAGACCTCCAGAAAAAGGAGGGTTTTTTTCTTTGCTTCCTTTAAATTACCTAGACATTTTAAAGAGAAACATCTTGCTGAGTTCTAGATGTCAAAACAGCTGTTAGACATAATTAACATACAAGTTGATGCTTCTAGTTCTGTCTACCTGTCCTTACTGAATTAGTTATAACTGTTGGCATTAGTTATTCTTTCCTAGCAAGGATACACCAAAATCTCGAATAATGCATCCTGTAATGTGGATGAAATCATCATACCTTCAGGGCCTATTCATTAATCTTGGTATAGCCATTTATAAAACAGAACAGACAGAGAATAAATGTAACCTCTATGAAGTCAAGTAAATTTACAGGGCTCACAGGAAGACCACCAAGCCCTCTCCTCCCCCATATGAGAGAGATTGTACCAGTAGTACTTAGGAAATGGATGTACTTCCCCTAACCTGAAACTGTTTTTCTTCAGGGATATTCCATTACAAAAGCTCTTTTGAAGATGTGCAGAGAAAAAACATTTCTATCCACTGTATTTCTTATGTTTGCAATCTAGCTGATTCCTACCCAAGATTTCTGGGTGCCAAGACTATCATTTGTTTTAAGAAATCTGGACTACCTTAATCAGATGCCTATATTTAATTACAGTGTATAGGTATGCCTTCTCTATTAATGGAATTTGAAAGAGAATGACTGATGAATGGAGTTTCTTAATCAGAGGTAGTGATTAAATCTTCAACTTCTAATACTTACTCTAGATCATGGACTCATTTCTTTAACTATTTTAACTTAAAACACTGCAGTCATGAATGTTTCATCAGAAAAGTTTAGAGAGTCTTCATATTAGCAAAGTATTCTGTTAGGTCAGATGACAGCTAAAAATTTGAAGTATCTCGGGTTGAAGTGCTGGAGGCTGATTTATATTCCTTTTTCATCACAATGCTTTATTTTGGGCCCATTTTTCAGCTAAATAAAAAGCACATTTTAGTCTGCAAGACTTCTAGACATTTTCTTTCCTTTCATTTGAGTCATTGAGACAGAGAGGAGAGGCTGTGCATATAGGAGGAAGGACTTCTTTGTAAAATAACCTAAATTGGTAGCCTAATAACTATGACTACTAATGTTCTCCAGCAACTACTCATGTGCACAGAATGTTAGAATATTGATTTGAAAACCAGAAATAGATATTCACATTAGCTGTTTTTCTACTTCCTTCTCTGCAAGGCTTATAAATGTATCAGAAGGTGTGCCTGGGCCTCACTTGAGTTTCTGGTAATTAATTTGCCTTGTTCTGCTATTATTTATGTCTATTTGATTGCCAAAACAAAGAGGACACCCAAGTTAGGTTATGTTTGATTTTTATTAAATACAGCCTTGGTCTCTTGTTCCCTTTTTCTTGCTTGGTGCCATTATAGACATTTCATTTCTGAGTACTATCATCAGTTATGAAGGAGCAATAAAAATGATTGAGGGTCTGAAAGAGACTGATTTATGAGGAAAAGGAGAAGAGCTAAATATGGAGCTCCTGTCTAAATAATGATTCATGAATGATGTGCTAAATATCTGTAAATGTTTTAAGAGGGTAAATGAGAGAGGAATGAGGTAGGTTGGTACAAAGAGAAGTAACCAGAAGCAACTGAATGGAAGTAAAGGATTTAGGCATATTTTCTTACAGTAAAACTGAATGCAAGAAGAAACAGTCTCCCAGGGGTGCTTAAAGCAATGCTGCAACTTGACTGGATCAAACAGAGCATCAAGATGCTTTAAGAAACCACTCTTCTTTGAATCAGTTATAGCTATAAGAGTATACGTACCTCAAAGTACTCTGAAACCAGTACTTAACACTTTATAACACCTTTTGTGTCAGATGAGGAAAGAGTGTTGCTCAGCAAAATCAGGATGTAATTTCTGTAAGAGGATGTAGAACAGAATTGCAGAATTGCTGAATGGTTTAGGTTAAGAGGGATCTTGTCAACCAGTCCATCCCTCTTCCCAAGGAGGTCCACCTGCAGCCAGTTGCCCAGGACCGTATCTAGTCATAGAATATCTCCAAGGATGGAGACTCCACAACATCCCTGGGCAACATGTGCCAGTGCTCACTAACACTCACAGTGAAAGAATTTCCTGAAGTTCATCGGGAACCTCTTGTGTTTCAGTTTATGCTCATTGTCTCTGGTCCTGCAACTGGGCACCACTGAGAAGACCCTGGTTCCCTCCTGTTTGCATCCTCTTTACTCTTCCGTAGCCTGACAAGTCACTGGTCTCAGCCTCTCTTGATATGACAGATGCTCCAGTCCCTTCATCATCTTAGTGGCAGTTTGTCCATGTCTGCCTTATACAAGGGATCCCAGAACTGCATGCAGCACTCCAGATGTGGGTCCACCAGTGCTGGAATAGATTGGAAGGATCACCTCCCTTGACCTGATGATGCTGCTCTGCCTAATGTAGCCCAGGATACTTTGGGCCTTTGCTGTAATGGTGTACTGCTGTCTTACACTAAAATTAATGACCACCGTGATCCCCAGGTCTTTTTCTGGTTGGTCATCCTTCAGCACAGATACTGGTGCCTGGGGTTATTCTTCCCCAGGTGCAGGACTTTTTACTTACTCTGTTGAACAATGTAGAGGTCAGAGTAGTGATGTTAATTTTTTAAAGGAAATATATTTGTTTTTCCTCTCATTCTTTTTTCAGATATCCTTTTCTCAATTTGCACTTCGAGTTTTGTCCTGCAGCATTAACAAGGAAGTTCTTTTTCACAATTAGCCTGCTAATGTATACTCATTTAAATCTTGCCATGGATCCCACTAATTTGGACTGTACATGATGCAGTTAAGATCTATGGACTGGTCAGGAATCAGTATTTTTGGAGTGATTTTTAGTTTCCTCAGGGAAAGCTGATATTAACTTTCTATATGGCTGCTAATTTCTTGCCTTGCATAAAAGACTCGTCATTAGCTTTCATATTTTTCTTTCTCTTACATCATACTTCTTGCATGGGCTAGAGAAGTTGTTATTACTATAATGAATTATTCTAACAGTATCAATGAAACAACTTTCTGGAGAAGATTTGTTTATTTCATCATCCAATCCTAAATCTTAAAAGCTGTTTTGGACTTGCATTGATTTATATACCAGTGTTAATGACAGAACCAAATAATATATTAATATTTTCTTTCTAAAATACAGCAGTAGAGGTTGCACCATGTATCATCTGTGTTCATAGACAGATACCACTAATACAGTGTACCTTGAAAAGGAATCTATTCTGAGCTACTATGCATATCTCAGAAGCCATAGTATTATATTTAGAATAATAATCAAATAAGAAATATCAGACTCCTAAAATTTAATGAGGTCATTTAGTTAAAAAGTGTATTCCCAGTTTGTGTCAAGGACAGTATTATATGTGCTTAGTTATTTTTCTTTCTTTCTTTTACATTCTTTTAAACAACCATGTGCAATAGAGCTATAAATTACCATGATCTTTCTTCATAACCTTAATAAGGTTGCATGAGTTGTTTTCTGTTTTGTTTAGTAATCATGTTGCCTGCATATGACCGCAATCAGTGTGGTGAAAATAAACATCCCTGATCTAGACTGCCTTATAGGTGAGTAATCCTTATTGTATCAGTATAGGGCATAGAGGTGATGTAAAATAAATAAATAAATAGATTAAAAGCTTCAAACATGACCAAGCCCACCTCATCAAATACAAACAGGCTGGAGATTTACCTCTTAAAAAGGTCAGGATCAAGCAAAGGTGCATTGCTTCTTCCTTCTGCTTGGAAGAGAACTAATAAGTTAAACACCATAGGAACTGCTGTTATGTGTTCCTCTCAAAAAACAGTCTTGTCCACTTTCTGAGCTACTGTTGGAACAGGGAATACAGGTTCTAGTAACTTCTTTGGGGTTTAGGGTATTTTTTTTTCTCTTCTTTGTGGAGTAGAGCAGCTTCTGAAGAAGGGGTGTTTTGAATTAGTTGCTTCTCCTGTCTTCTATATATATCTGAAGAAAATACCTCTTGAGTTTTTTGTTGTTTGTTTTGGTGGTGGTGGTTCTTTGTTGTTTTGTCATTTGTTTGGTTTGCTTTGCTTTGCTTTTTTTTTTACAAGAGAAGAGTGAAAAAGGAACAAGAGAAATCACGCTATATAGGAGTATGTGTTTTTTGCTATAAGCTGTAGTGACGTGTTCTTTTAGCTTGGTTTGTACCTATGTCTAATGGGCAGGTAAAGCAAATACTGCAAAGTCCTGGTATTTTGAACTATTAGTGATTTTTTTTTATGAAGAGGAGATCTAGAGTTATTCAAGAACATGCTTACTGAACAAAAAATAATCCACTATGAAAGAAGAGGCTCTCTAAATGTTAATCTCGTCATTCACTTATACATTCCATAAACTCGAGAACTGTCAGGCTACAGGGCACCATGTAGGATTATTTTAGACACAGTTTCTTGCCATAGAAAGAGATATTTCAGCACAGGATATGAAATAATAATGGGGAATCTTTATTCACTTTGTGTTTGTTTGCTTTTGTTTTTCTGAGATCTCTTTCATCTGTTAATTTCTTAACTAGACACTCAGGGGAACATAAATTAATTACCCTAATATTTCAGTTACAAATTATGTTCTTTGTATTCTTTACTGCTGCAGTCCTGGAGCTTGCTGCTAGTCCTGTGTTACTTGACATTGTTGGCTATTATCTAACACAGCAGAATTGGGCAAATTCTTGGAAAAAAAGCAAGCTAAACAAAACAAACATCCCATAGAAAAAGGAGGAAGAGTTTTTTTCTAGAAAGGCTTTCTATTTAGGCCATTAATTATCTCCTAAAATGAAGCTTAAAACGTCATCCTTATAATGTTGCATTTGCTGTTCTTGACACTGGACATGCAAAAAGCAAGAGGTTAATTTGAAGATTTTTGTTTAGGATGCTCTGCACTTTGCACAGTATACTAGATACACAGAATCTGATTCTAACACGTGGCAGAAAAAGAAATGCATTAGTATTAAGCGAAGTACTTTGTTGATAGTTATCTTACTGAAGAAGAGGACTTTGGACTGATGCTAGCGTGCTTGATAATTAATTGTGGTGGTCAAAAATCATGATGCTGTCAAAGACTCTCAGCCTCTATATAGTGCTGGTGTGTTTTTATCCCTCCACAGAGATTATGATTGGATTGCTAGGAAATTTACTTGAGTTTAGCAAAAAGTAGTCTAGGCTTCTCATCTAGGGAAACAGCTAAAAGCTATTTCTGAGCTAAAAGCTGTGTTATTTAAGTAGTTACCCTAAAATGCCTTTATTTTCGGTTTATAATGGGTGACCAGGTGCACCCGTCTCTTCGCAGACATATTTTAGTGTATTCTTTCTGATTTGTTAGAATATCTAAGTGTACCTTAATCTAATTCCAAAGTGGAGACTTCCCTGAGACTTGATGGGATCATTTCATGACCAAAAAATACTCGTGTGTTCAAACTGTAAATATCAGTGAAAGAATGAGGGTCTCTACCTGTCTTGCCTGAGTCTGTCTCTAACAAAATAATTCTGCAAATCTAACACCATGTAAACAGAAAATGAGAAAGGGAGAGAGTTATTCATTGGTTTTGTCCTTTAAGGAGGCAATCCTTAGTTCTGATTCTCTTTGCATTAGCCCTGAAGGCTAGTCTGTCTTTGTGTGTTGTTTGGTGCTGTCCCTTCACCTATGCAGTCTTCCCCCTACAGCTAAGAGGCAGCTTCCAAAATACTGCTGTGCCTTCCCCACTCCGAATTACAGTAATCCCCAAGATTAGTCAAATAACTCCAGTGTTAGGAGACTCACCTAAATGATGGGATCTCTTAGATGCTGCCCCCATTTCAGCGCCACCTGTACACAGGGTTTAGAAATGTTTTCTATTCAAGGATGAACCTTTATGATGGCTGTGATAAACCTCTCTTCTTACTCTAGGGAAATTGACCATCAGGCTACAGCTTTACTCTGATTCATTCCTGTTACCTGCAACTTTAGGCAGACACAGTCAAGATGATAATGTGACTTTGTAAATTCCTTATAAAAAAAATCTATTAAAAAACATTCTGTGTATTTGTTGAATGCTATTGGCTTTATCCTTTTCGAATTGTATTAAAATTTTCTGTGAGCTCTCTCTTCTCAGAGTAACCATGGCAGCATAATTACCTTACCTGCTATTTCCTTCCCCTGTTATCACTATTTTTTTCTAGGGGGTTGTAAGTATATATAAAAATAAAACCCTGCTTTAAAATAACATTAGGATGCTTCGCTGACATTTCTGCCCTCCCAGTTTTATGATCACTGAGAGCAGATTTGCTTTTGGCAATGGGAGTATGACAGCTATCACAGTGCAGGCCACTTTAGCATTGTTGAGATTACAAAAATAGCATCAAAACCTGATGTCTGATGCTTTTTAGTAGAACAGTTTATTTCTATTTCTTGCTATCAAAATAATAATGATATAAGTTTAAATTAACAAGTCAGAGACAAAATGAAAAGAGGCCTTATGGGTTTCAGCCTATTTACCAGATTCCTCACAGTCAGCATCTGCAATCATAGGCATTCAGGATATTGAATATGGGTTCCAAGTGTTCTGGTGAATATAATTTTTTACTTTTAAGTATCATTTCAGAGGGAAAATTGTTTTTCTAAACTTCAGTCAAAAGTACTCCCTTATCAAACTGATTTTCCAGGAGACTTTGAAAATGATTGCAAGCTTCTTTCTGTGTTTTTGGGTATGTGCTGGCATTAAATGTATATTCTGATCAGGAATAACTCCTTTTAGAAAAATTATTTATACAGCCAAGATTAATTTGAAACAGAGGGGTAGTGGAGAAGCACTTTATATTTACCCAGATGAGGTAAATATAAGATTTACAGAGTTTGTAATCTACACTGAAAAAAAAATATCACCACTATCAGAAATTAAAGCTATGAAATTAATGAGAAAAGCATTAAATTAGGAGATTTCAAATCAAAGCCTAAAAGGATTCTTGGGTCTTGAGCTGGCTGCGTGCAACCATGTGTCCTCAGAAATGGCCTGGATTGCCTGGTTCCCCTTCAGGCCAGGCAGCTCTGACACAGTCTTGTCAGAGGAGTGTTCATCTCTGAAGCAGCAGCTGCACACCAGGCAGCACAACCAAACCCAGATCAGCACCTATGTTAGGGAAACCCTACCATCCCCTAGGGAAAGACTTTAGCTCTATACTAAGACACCAGAATTTAGGCACCTTTTATACATAGTGGTCTTGTGTGATGTGCTAAGCAACTGTGCTGTCAGTATTGTGAATGGACTCTGTTCTGTGGAGCACACACAGTTGAGTCAGAGCAAGTTTTTTCATCCCAAAGTGGATCCCTGTCTTTTGGTCATCTGAATGACTCCTTAGGCTCAGCTGACTGTATCTCCATCAGCTGCAGGCCCATCTAATGGGAATACAGGTACTTATCACACAAGCAGATACCTATGTGAGAAACCAGTTAGGTGCCTTAATCTTGCACTGGGTTTGTTACTTGAAAACAGAACTTAGCCACGCTGAGGTTCTCAAAGAGATTTATAAACATCAGCAGAATATTTTTTGTTCAAATCATTCACATTAGGATTATTCAGATCAATATGGAGTAAATGGAGGATTTTTCAGTTCTGAAGGATTTCAGTAAGTTAGTACTTTTTAGAAATTATCGATTTGCAGCCAATGAAAAATTCTCCCTCCTTTTGTCTTCCATTATTCACCCCTTTCTTGCAGAAGAGCAGTAACTCATTTATCCATGTGCTGAGGGACAAATTGTTCCTCTTCACATGCAACAGACACAGTGCCTCACAGCTGAGGTGCTGGGGTCATCTTGCTATCCTTAAATCAATTCTGTTAGCTTTAGAACTCTTATTTTACTCTGTCCACTTCCTTTCACTTCCTTTTATATCACTCGTCCTGGAAAGTGGAGGACAAGATCCCCCTGTTCTACAGATGAAATAGTCCCTCTGCAAGAGCAAAGAAAGATTTTAGAGCTATAGATGGGAAATGGGGAAAGGCTGGAAGATGGTAAGAAGGGACATCTGTGTTTTAAGAATGAGTTTAACTGTGGGGGAATCTAACTTCAACATGATATTATTGGAAGGCTAACTGCAGAATGAAGGTGTTTCTGAAAATGTAGCTGATACAGAACTGTAGCATTTGAAAAGAAAAACTGTCTCAGAAACAGAAAAAGGAAACGCTTTGGAGGAGATGAAAGTGATAAAGAGGGTAAAGTGCTGAAAGTTTTTTGGAAAGGAGGTAGAGGAGTCAAAATACAGATGGTCATATCCGAATAGGAGAAAATCAAATCCACAACGCCTTTACCTTTTTTGAGGAAAAATGCATCAGTAACTCCCTGGCAGCAACATTCATAAAGGGTGGGCTGTATAGTCATGAGAGAGGGAAGAAAGAAGAGCATGTGGGTGTTTGTGTGTGTACATGTGCCAGTCTTTGAGATTTTTTTAATATGGCATAATTACCCTCTCTTTCTTCACCAAGATTGTCCTTTATTCTGAAAGCAAAAAACAACAGCCAAACAAACAAAAAGCAACCTTGTAGTAATTAAAAGCCTTAAACTAGGAAATAACAAACTGTGAAGGATAAATTTTACCTGAACTACTACCTAACACTTGAAGAAAGGCTGAATGTCTTTCAAAACCTTTGGCTGCCTTTACAATACTTAGAAATCACTCATAAAATTATGGAATGTCTCTATTGCTAGAATAAGCACTCATTGCAGAGCCATCAGGATCTTTGCAGTTTTAAGACAAAGAGTAACGTTGTAACTGAAAAACAAACTCATTATTTTTTTCTTTTCCAGTTTTCATGTGTTATGCAAACCATAACCTATGGCAGATCACCGCATACAATTTAGAGAGAAAGGGCCTTCCCTGTTTTCTATTACTGACAATCCAGACTTGGATTTCTAACAAATTAAGAACTAGAAATATTTATTTGAGAGAATTTTATGTTAAATTGTTCTTACAACTAAATTAAACTAATTTTAGTGTTGAGATTATAGCTGAGCAATTTGGGTTTTCTCATTAATTCATACAAATCTGTTGAAAACTGAAGTTTCATGGTCCAGACATAATTCAAAGAGTTTTGTCAAAATTAACAAATGGTTTTCATCAAGAAAGGGCAAAGCCTCTTTTTGTAGTAACATTGTCTAGGTAATTGTTTTTACTTTCTTCTTTGTAAAAAAGCTTTATTTTTTTTAAGCAATTCTAGAGTATCTCTTCAGAAGTTTTAATACACCTTTTGCTATTAAATAAAACCTTTTGATCTCAGTTATATTAAAAAGTGTAATAATAATTAGATTTTGATTGTTAATTCTGTTCTTGGTTATAAAAGTCAAAGATTGCTTTCGGACAAGTTGAACCATATTTACACACTCTGTTTCTGTTTGGCCATGATTGGAGAAGTGCTTTTCAATTTATTTTTGCAACTGAAATCCATGTATAAAATACATCTCTTTATTTTTATTATTTCTGTGACCAAATAGAATGGTTTCACTGGAAAAAATACTTCTTTTTCAGAGTGCAATTACTTCAAGGTACCATTTTTTGCACTTTGCATATGTAATAGGAATGACTAATATCGTTCCTTGCTTTCAAACACTTCATCTGTGCTTGACATGGAGAAAATGCCTTTCATTACATGGCTGCTAACACAGTTTCTGTTCATTGACCCCAATTATACAAGCTGTCACTGCGCAGGCTTAAGAAAACACTTAGGCACACACTTGAGTTCCATTAATGGGATGTTGAATGGGGAAAGGCAGACACAGGCTTGAGTGTTTTGCTGAATAGGGGCCATCTCAGGCACTAGAGCTGTCAGCGTTAACATCTCGTGGTACAAGAGTAATCTCATTGATTCCAGCAGGGCAGCTCACAGAAATAAAAGGTCTAAATTAAGCACACATCTGAATGTTGGAAGAATCAGAAGCTTAATGTCTGCCTGCGTGGTTAACTTTATTGCAAGCTAATGTCATCCATAATGCAAGCTGGCTGCACACGTACCAGTGCTGTTGTGGTAAGTCTGGGAGGATACTGCTAGACTATCTCTTGAGCAGCCACCGTCTCTTCTACTTTGGGTTGTACACCATTGTACAACAGCAATGCATATGATGGGTTAGGTTCTGGAATATAGGAGATGGAGAAGCCTTGGCAATAGAAGAGTCCGTGCTTCTGCATTAAGCACCTGTATCCCAGACACACTTTATTGAGAAAACAGAGTGTCTAAGAACATCATTCACTATGGCACAGTTCACATAGAGCTGTCAGAGGTAGAACATTAGAAGTATCTGTCCCACTCTCACATTGGACAGCATTTCCCCAGTAAGAGATTCCTCATGAACCCCTCACTGACATGAGGGGCCAGGGCCAGATAGGTGCTTTCTCATGAAAAGGAGAAATGGTGACAGTGGCCAGAGAAATTAAAATAAATTTATTTTAAAAGTATTTTTTCTGCAATATGCACACATTCCAGAGAAGAGGGGAAGCTAAGCAGCAAACATCATGGTCAAAAAAGGTGTTCATCATTACCTGTGTCTGCACAACACACACAGTTTTCAGATGTGCAAAAAATCTGTAGGGAGACAGTATCTGTAATTCTGCACCACATCATAAGCCGAACGTACAGTTTGTTATTTGCTTCACTTTGCTTATTCCATCTTCTTATTGCTGAAGTGGTTTTTACTTTCACATGACAGTCCATTGAATTTAGCACAAACATCTATCTCCTGTCGTTCTTAACAGACTCACCCATCCTTGTAGATAAGATTACACAAAACAGCCTTTCTCTCCCTTATGTTACCGTGAAAATTTGCATTGATGCTTCAGGTGCAGAACTTGTTGCTAGAAATATAAACTGCCAACAAGAAAACAAATGTATAAATTGCCTTTGGCCAGACATCATATTTAATTGTTTTCCTAAACTGTATTACCTTCTAGGCACACGCTGCAACACTCTTGTATCAGAACAGATAATACAGCATCATGATTTTTCAGAGGAAAGAAAGGGATCTTAATGAAAATGACACGTTTAATAAGAAAACTCAGTAATATTCAGTCTTAGTTGTTCCAGCTGAGATATTAATGTCCCATTTCTTTCTGGAATTCAATAACTGAGAGAGAAAAGGTAGAGATGGAGAGTTAAAAAATACTTAGCTAAACATATAAGGTCACTGGAAATGTTGGTGGAACCATACTTGCTGTTTAAGGACTTTTTGCAGTATTTTTGAAGTTAGCTAGAGGGGAACTCATTCATAAAGGCTAACATAGTTTTACTGCAAGGCAGAAGCTGTATCACATGAAGTCCAAGAAAATTCTGAAACAATTTGGAGTGCAAAATCTTTTCAGGCAGGGACAATGACTGAATGCAGCTGCTCTTCAAAGACATGGACTGGAATTGAGGAAGTCAGGTAGTCAGATACTGAAACAAGTAGGCTTTGCATTCACCACCTGTTTTCTGCTTTAAGATGCTCTAATTGACCTGAAAAGCTATGTAGAGATCTTGTGATGAGAGTCTTGTTCTGTGGACTTATGTGCTTAACGTAGCAAGTGTGAGCAGACCCCTCCGCTTTCATGAGACTGCTCTGTATAAAATTGAGGAGAGAAGTCCATTATTTTCATATATAATTGTGATAGAGATTATTTCAATTAGAGACTCAGGTATGAATCAGAAGGGCTTCTGCTGGGGCCATATTTGAGAGTTATTGACTTCTTTTCACTACTTGCCCCACGCTCCACAACTGCTGAAGGAAGATTGCTGCATGGGTAGCAAATCCCTACACATCAGAAAGAAATTGTGGGCAGCAGCTGAAAGGTATTTTGATATAAATTTTAGCATGTAGGGCTTCCTAAATTTCCTTCTTTTTCCACTGAATTCATTCTACTTTTGATGTATGCATTTTTTTTAAATGACAGTAATTGTGGAGAACACTATTTTGCTTATTCTTTTTTATTTTTCCTTTTTAATTCTTACTATGGGATATATTTTAATGCTTACATGAATAAAAGAAAAAAGAATAAAGACAAAAGAAATGTAGATTAAAACAAAGTAATTCCTTTCATCTCAACCCTTTTTTTCTTTTTGAGCAAGAGGCAAAATTTGCAACACTACTATTTTTCATATATCACTTTGTTTACAAAAATGTGTCAGTTTAAAAAGAACAAATCTGAACATTCTACAGTGGCCAGTTTTCCATTTTCCAAAGCAAAATCTCCAGCTTTTTATTTTGAAGTATTTTTTTATATATATTAAACCCTTCAATTCTAAAAGTAAAAACATAAAAATATATTTTAATTTATTTATAATCTAAGAATTGTGCTTCTTCTAACATGAGCATGAGAAGCTTTTAAAAACCAACATAGTAGCAAGTAAAAAAAAAAATCAGTTCTGTGAGAATGTAGGTTTCTAATTCAGGACTGAGCATTAAGCATCACAGTTTATTCAAGCTGAAGTGTACAGAATTTAGGTAAATGCCCAATGGACCATGCTTCGTTCATTTTAAAGTCAGATGCTGGAAAAGGATATTTGGGTAATTATGATAATCCTTATCTTTTACAAATAGTGGAACAATTAACGCATTTTCCCTGTTGATGTAAAACCCGAGTTATAGGTCTCTACATCAGATTTCAAGGCTTCAAATCCTGATACTGCCTCCATGGAAATTTTTTTTAGTAAGCAGGACACAGAAGAGCTGAGAAAAAAAAAATGGGAAAGCCACAACTGTACCATAGTGCAGCAAAGTATACAATTTTTATGAGGCAGAGAAGAGAACACGAAAGCATCTAACTCCATAGTCAAAAGGTTAGTTTATGCCCCTTGAGGGGGAAGACCCAGTCCAAGTCCTTGTCTCCAGGATGGTTTATTTATTATTTACTAGAGAATTATTGCATAGAAAACAAAAATAAGGTTCGTAAATCACTGCAAGAGGAATAATCTACTTTGAGAATTGTTGGGTTTGGTAATGTGGTGGGGTGTGTTTGTTTCTTTTCTTTTTTTTGAGGAAGAGAGAATATTTGACTATTCACTGTCAAGAAAGACTGTTTAACTGTGCCAGTTTGACTTACTGGCAGTGCGGGATGGCATGACATGGATGTTGATGTTGCACTTGATCTCCACTCATACTGTATTTCAAAGATAGTTATCCTTTGCATAAACACAGTTTGGGTTTAGCTAAAAGGTACATATGTAGAAACAGTTTGAATGACCTAATAATGGAATAACTCAATTTGGAAAGGAGCTCTGCAGGTCACCTAGTCCACTCCCCCTGCTCTAAGTAGGATCAGCTATAGCAGGGTGCCCAAGACCATGTCTAGCTGGCTTTTGAAGGATGTGTCTTAGGATGGAGTCTCTGCAAACTCTCTGGGCAACGTGTGCCAGTGCTCAGCAACCCTCACAGAGAAAAGTATTCAGAGGGAGCCTCTTGTGTTTCAGTTTGTGCTCATTGCCTTTGGTCTTGTCACTGGGTATCACTGAAAAGACCCTGTCTCTGTCCTCTTTGCACCTTTGCCTTGGGTATTTGTGCACACTGAGAAATTTTCCATGAGCCTTCTCTTCAGCCTGACCAGTTCCAGTTCTCTGTCTCTCCTTATATGGGAGATGCTCCAGTCCCTTCAACATCTTAGTGGCAGTATGTCCATGGCTGTCTTATACAGGGGAGCCCGGAACTGCATGCAGCACTCCAGATGTGGTTTCACCAGTGCTGACTGGATAGGAAGGTTCTCCTTCCTTGACCTGCTGGCACCACTCTGCCTAATGCAGCCCAGGATACCACTGGCCTTCTTTGTCATGAGAGTGAATTGGTGGCAGGACCTCAGGTCCTTCTGTGCAACGACACCTTCCAGACTGTCGTCCTCCAGCCTGTACTGGTGGTTCAGGTTGTTGTTGCCCAGGTGCAGGACTTTGCCTTTCCTCTTATTGTACTTAGTTTATATCAGATTTCTGTTCATCCATTTTCTTAACTACATACACAAAATTTAATTATCTCCAAATTATAGCACTTAATATGTGTGATTGCAATTTTCCAAGTGTTCGAAGTAACAAGTCCTCAGGTAGCAGGTACATTTTTGCTGAAAAGTAACGACTGATGTTTGTTTTCTTAACAGACCTCACTTGTCTCAAACACACTAAAAAAGTTTATTTTACTTGTCTGTAGCAGTGCAAATCAGGGATCAGACTGGAGTTCTTGTAATGATGACAAGCAGAGTTGTCATTGAAGCAGAAAGGCTCCCCTACCTCTATTGAATTGTTTGTATGTAAGTAGCACAGTCACCCTCCTTGGGATTTTATATTTTAGTGCAAGCACTGATTCAGCTAAGGTAGTTTAATCAACCCCATCTTGACATCAGTCTCTTTTTATGAGCTTCAATAAATGTATTTCAAAAAGAAATGTAAAATTCCTCATCTTGCTATTCCAAACTAGGCTAGTGTCTGAAGTAGATGCACAAACATCTCGTTAGTATTGGACATGAGCAGCATGCTTGAAGTTTGGGTGAATCAACACCAACTGCTAGAAAGAAAGGGGTTTGGAGAAAGAAGCAGGACACCAGCCTGTGTGCTCAGGACTAGAATTCTTTCTGTAAGTCTACCAGTTTTGTAAATAGCTCTTATAAATAAACAATTCAGAGTTGTAAAGCACACGTCTTCTAATGTAATTAGGTAGTGCACAATGCATGAAACAAAGTAGAAGGGATCTGCCTGCTAGCACTCACAGCAAGGAAGAGAGGGTGATTAATAGGAAAATGAAGCAACATATTGGAACAGAGCAGCAGGAAGCATGGAAAGGTTCAGAATACCTGTAATCTTTATTTCCAGGAAAACAAAGCAACTTTGCATCAACAGGAAAGTAGTGGTAAAAAGAATTAAATCTGTGTTTGTAGCTGGTTTGGGGGATGAGGGTATGGAAATGAGAATAGGAAGATGAAGTTCATTATAACCACTTTTAAAGGACAGTTTAGGAAGTCAGTGAGACAATGTGGCTAGACATAACTTTCTAAATACCAAATGGCTGGCAAACACTTGAGTGCTGCCACACAGGAGAGAATAGATTGGATATAACCTGTCTTTTAGGGAAAATTGATCTGCATCTGACATTGGGTATCCAGTCTAAACGTAAATCACTCCAGACTCGCTCTGTAGTGAGCAGTGAGAAAGATTCTCTCCAGAAGCAATTAATCTCATCCTAAAACCAAGTTAAAGTTTATCTTTCTCTACTTTTCTTATCGAAATCATGTTAGTTCAGATTTAAATGTGAAACTAAAAGGTTGGGTGAAATAGATTTCATCAATAAAGGCTAGAATGATACCATTTTCTAAAAAAAAAATCTGGTTTACTTTGGAAGCAGAAATGAGTCTCAGTAAATTATGTAGCCCTACAGCTGCCACAAGACTGTGCCTAGGAATTTTTAACATGTTTGTCAAATCTGTTTGTTAGTTTTTCAAGCCCAACAACAAGCCCTAGATAATTTATCCCAATTTTCATTACTGTTGACATGAAAAGGTTGTTATAATGGAAAATAAATTCTGTAAGGGTTATTGAATGCCTATAAAAGTATTTCAGGAATTAAATGCAATGCATTTGCGCCTTCTTATCAGCCTCCCAAGACACCTACTTCTGGCCACTGACAGAGGCAGGACTCAAAAGCAGAATGCATTTTTAGTCTGACTCATTATAGCCATTCTGTCTTTCTAATGTTGCTCTCTATTTTTCTCTTAGTCAGGCTACAAAACATCAGTCACTTTGGAAGACTACAAAGTTAGTTTTAGAGTAGTACCATAGTCAAGATCAGCTGCAAGATTTGTAACACCAATTTCCAGGAGTGATTACTTCAAAGAAACAAATTTAAGCACACTGAAGTGACTTGAAAATAAGGGTGGCCAAGCTATCCAGGGTAAAAGTTAAAAAGTGACAATTCCTGCTGGAGAACAAGAGCACCTGGCTAAGCTTCAAGAGCTCAAGCAGCAGGACAGAAACACTAAGTGTTTCCAGTACAGATATCATTAAGATCAGCATAATTAGAAGGAAAATATTCACTCCCTATCCAGTGGTAGAAAGAGGGTGTGAAAGTAATACTAACCATCACTTCAAGTCTTCTTGTATTCTGATTATCTCAGCAGGCCTGTGTGAGTCGAGCATCAACAGCTGTGCTCCAGTGTCAAAGTTGCCCAGGGATGGTCAGGCTTTTAGAACATAGTATAATTTGTTCAGAATAAAAGACTAGGGGAAATCGATCACAGAGCAATAAGCAGCTTACAGTCACACCTTGCTTTCCTAACACTGCCTATTGCACTTGTTGCAACAAATCCTCTTAAGTTTGTGGGTTTTTTTTGTTCTGATTTGATGTCTCCTATCCTACCAATGCAACATGTATTATGTTAATGGCTATTGGAGTTATGGATAAATTATAGGAACAAGGTGACACAGATGTACTGTAACATATGTATATGCACAGAAACACATATAACATTTGTAGCACACTGATGCAATAGTTTTTGAATATTTCATGTACCCACAGCATCTGTTATATGTCAGTAGAATATTCATTATTACCTGCTTCCAAAACTCTCATCTGTTACAAGCAGGGACATCCATTCTACTGCTGCATTTTGCAACGATACTATTAGGTCAGTGGAACATTTGATTCCAGCCTATCTGTGGAGGCAGCTGCAATGTAACCCCAGCAACAGTGAAAACCAGAAGTATTATGGTGACGGAGTATGCCCAAGTGCTGATGTTTTAGAAAAACAAAACATTTGGCCACTGGCAAAATGCAGTATTCTGATAATTCCTGAGAAAGAGAAGGTTTATAAGTGTTTGCAAACATCATTGGCACCAAGTGCTAGGGAGCTGGATGGAGAAATTCATATGTTTAATTTAAATGCAGCAGCAGAATAGTCCCAAAGTGAAAGAAAAGAATAAAAGGGGCTTGTGCAGCTTGCTAATAGATAGCAAAGTCATAGTGCTAAAAAATAGCTGCTAATAGAGTAAGAAAAATGTAGAATAGATCCTGAAGTACAACACAAGAGACTATGGTATATAGTACTTCATTGTTTTTGATGAAGATCAGAAGGAATAAAATGGCAGATTTGTAAAGAAAAGGCAACACTGGCTGTGCTGAGACTTACACAGCCTTCTAAGAAACAGTGAGAGATTCGTATAAAGTGAGTTTCTGCACTACACTTAATCTATTTCTCAAAAACATATAGCAGATGTCATGGTGAGGCCAGTGACCATGTTCACACTAACCACTCCATCCCAGAAAGTGTTCTCTGTATGTGAACAAACAAGGTTAGCTGGGTAGGTAGGGTGCTCCAAGAAGGAGGATAATACCCTATAAATACAGAAGAAGGTATATTGGAAAAGCTCAACATAGTTTCTTAGGAATAACCAAAATGGCAAAACATTTTCTCATGCAAGGGTATTGTGCAATGTCAGTCAGAGGAGTCACAGACAGACAAAGAAGCTGTTACGTTGTTGGCTAAACAGGTACCCTTGAACAGCAAAGGAGCTGAGGTTCTGAGGCATCCTCTTTGGTTCAGCCATATTTCAGATAATACAAGTGAAAGGCATCAGGCCAAGCCTCAAGGACTTCTGTTTACGTGACAGCAGCACATACTAAAGGATTAAAACAGGGAAAACTTGTCCCAGATTAGGAGCAGTCCCTCCTCAATGGCAATAACACAGCAGACAAGGAATGTTTTGATGAGCATAGCTGAAGAATGAACTTGATTATTGCAGAAAAAAAAAAGTTGAGATGGAAGATCATTTTGCTAAATTATTTATCTATCTGGTCCCAGCAAGTTAGTCAAGAAACTTCATCGCAGAACACATTTTCAGGAGTGAAGAAAAGCAGTGGGTAGGAAAAGGGCTGAAGGATGTGCCTGGAAAACAGTCTACATGTTGTAAACAGCTGTAACAGTAGGCAACTGTAGTATCCCTGCAAACAGGCTTTGTTGTATGCAACTGATACTTTACTCTTACACATTCTTGTACAATGCAAGCAACAGACTTCGAGACAAAGCTGAATACCTATAAAGCACAACACTAGAAAGCATTCAGATCTTCTGTCAATCTCTTGCTTTTCTATAGACAAGCTGTGCTTGTCCACACTGTCATCTGGTACAGGCTGGATGAGGGAGTAGCAAAAACAGGGCTGCTCTGGTGTGGAGGGATGAGCTGGAGGAATGAGGGTGACCACAGCACAGGCAGTGTCCTGAAAGACCTGGGCACGGTCTCACCATTCAAAGCAGGGTCCACCTGGCAACAGTAACAGGGCTTGTTGACATTCTTAGAGAAGAGGTAATTGGTCAGGCCCAGGGTTCACCCAGGTGAACAGCAGGACGTGGCTGGAGACAAAGCTATCCCATCCATAATCCATTAAGCCCAAGGTTTAGATGTGGGCTGTCCTGTCCTTCACGTGGATTCTGTCTCTTGCAACTTAAGGTATTTTGCAATAGGACTATGTTCATTAGTCTAGAAATGTTTAATTCAATGCTAGAATTGCTTTGATTTCTAAATGTACAGGACCACACACTCAGGATTTCAACTAGTGGCAGATGGTCTTACCATGCTTTACTGAATTTCTTGAACGGATGAGGATACATTATTTAGAAAAAATGTAGTCAATAATTTATCACAAGTCATATGGTATTAAAAGACCAATGTTGCAATAGTGCATAAGAAAGCTTTGCTTTCCCTGGGTTAAAGTAGGAGAAAAGTTTGTTTTATTAATACTTAAGAACTGTTATATAACTGGCCAGACTGGTCTCTTATTGATAAAGTGAAACAATATCAGTCATATGAGGTTGGAGTCCTCAATATTCTATAGTTTGTAGAGTTAAAAACATGGATTTTCTGTTCTGTGAGATTTTAGTATAGCAAAGTGTTCTTAAATCCCTTGAAAACCACGAAAAAGCACAGATTTTATAGCTTTGCATAGCTTTGTGGTTGGTACAAATTAATGAAGTAAAAATCAGAGAGGCTTCACTTCATTAATGTATTCATTTGTATGGGCATAAAATGCAGACAGAGACCTCCTGGGGGTGTGTGGAGCTTGTCTTGAGTCAGTGGAAGCCTCTGACTTTCCCAGAAGAAAGAAAGATTGTGTTGTGAGGTGGTACAGTTACCATTCCTGGAACAAGTGAATGGGAAACAGAGTGTTGTGCAAAGCTGGATGCAAGGATTTGCCTCTATAAAGCTCCACATTTATCACATAAGAAGTTATTTCTGTCTTGTTTTATAGCAGCCCTGAAAGTGAGCCGTTGCATTTGGTATAAAACCAGCCAAAATATTTTAAAACTGAGCAGTTTCAAAATAAGTATTTTTCTCATTCTGCATGCCAGAGCAGCATGCTGCTTTAACACAGCTGACATAGAATTTATTATTATCTTAACTAGTTTTCTTTTTCTTGTTTCTAAAGAACACCCTGAACTGTACATGAAGGCTGGTTTAAATACTTTGTTGGAAATTAAGCGCACCTACAGCAATTTCTTACTTTGAAAGTAAGATTCTCTGTCTGGGCTAAATTCTTTCCAACAGAAATTGCCATTGAGTGTAGAAATTACTCTGGATGAAGCATACTTGCAGATACTACTAATAAAAATACGTTCCACTAATGCACCTTAGCACTGAATCCCCAAAAACACCCCAGTGGGACCGAAACAAAGGAATATAAAATTAGTTGAAGTGCCAAGCTGGTCACTTATTAAACAGTCATTTGCTTGCTTATCTGACTGAGCCTCAGCTACCCTCCTTTCACCGCTAGACATGCTCACTCTCTTTCTCTTTCTTCCTCTCCCAACTGAAATGAGAATTATGTGATTAGAAGCTGAAAACACAGTGTGCTGCAGCACTAGGGGAAACATGATGTTGTTAAAATATTTATACAGCTGGATTCAGTGAGATGCAGCATCTCCTTTTAAGTTAACAAGCTTCTCTCAATGGCTAGATAGAAAAAAAATAAAAGGCACCTTTAGACCAAAGCCCCCCTTGGACAATTTTTGTGGTAATCTTATGAACCATGTGATTCACAACATCATTTAAAACAGTGCACTTCCACATCGCAAGCACAGACCAGAATATGCACATAGGTGCATGCAGAACACACACACACTATTCCTAAATCTGTATGACTGGAAAGATTTTGCTTTAGTTCTAACTCTGGGAAAAGAAAATATTTCCAACAGGAAAATAATTAGGTCATTGTTAAGGTGAGTCCAAAGTCACCCGTTTGTTTCTCTCGATATACAGTCTAGCTGGTAAGATCAGAGAAAGCATTTTCCTTATGGTAGCAGTCAGATCTGCATTGCTTTTACGTGTCTTAGATAAAGATATTATGGCAGAAGTAAATTAAAGATTAGTAGACAGTATTTATTCCAGTCAGCCATAGCATTATTTTTGCACTGACAATAACATCTGAAATTGCTAATGTGAAATCTCTGATTTAGAAAACAGAAAAAATTCTCTATGCGTGACTAAAAGACCTTGCTACTGCACAACGTTGTTGGCATAGTTCAGCACACACAGGCTGGCAGATCACACAGAAAACCTAGAAAACATAAGCAGTGGAGGCTAGCAAGCTGCAGCATGAATCAACCCCCTTGATGGTGTGTGTCTGTCACGTGCATACGCATATGTCTCATGGCCTGGGAAACTTAATTTTCTGTGTGAGCTGTTAGTGGGAAACTGTCTTTCTGGACAGACCCTAGACAAGCTACTGTCCTATTCTCTTCCAAGATCAGGCAGCAGTTGTGGCCCCTTCCCTCCATAACATAGTCTGAACATCACAGGATGAGCCTGACCCCTTCTGCAAGCTCTTGGAAAAAAAACTCATCCTCCAAGGCAGTTTCCTGACAACCCCTTAAGATTAGCCTTTCATTTTTAACACCGTTGTATAGTTCTGTCAATGGGGTCTGGACAATGTTAGTGCCCACTGCTGCCCATGAATTTGTTTACAGGAAAGTTCACCCACTCCACAGAAGGGATGATACAGAAAGCCAAAGGCCAGTATTTGTGAAATCTTTCCTCTCTTCTTTTTACGGACACTGCTTCCTGTATTAGATGCTGAAAGGTTGTTTAAATTTTGACTTTGGGATTTAGATATGATTTCACAAAAATATAATTCCATTAGCCCTGCTCTGAAGTTAATAAAGCAAGTGCATCTCTTTTTTGCAATTTTAAGGATAACAAATAGGTGAACACTCAAGAAAATTATGTTTCTGACAGTTTTACTGCAAAAAAGTAGCATGACAAAACTGTCAGTTTTATTTAAAAGCCATAAGGGGTCATTTGCGTGGTCAGTGCCCTGGAGCAGACCTGCCAGTACCATGTCTAACTTGGACATGAGTTGGGATCTGATTAGGACTGAAACAAAATCATAGGCAAACAAATAAAACTCTCAGCAACTGAAAAAAAATAAGTTTTGGCTAGCTCAACTGATAAATAATGACAGGGTCGAGTCAGCTTTATGGATTAATCTGGATTGTTTGGTGAAGCAGGCTCATTTGAAAAATGCAAACAATACCAAATCCAAGGTCATGAATCTAGGGGGGGGTTGGAAATTAGGTTATTCCTGTGAGATGAAAGAATATCTTGGATTTTATTGATGCTAGTAAGAACTTGGAGGCATGAGAGATTAAGAAAAGTCTCAGACACCATACCTCTGAGGATAAACATGACCTAGGGATATGGAATATTGCATTAGAAAATGGCTGTTAGTCTCCTGAATGCAGTTTTGCTGTTGACATTTTTAGAACCGTAATGAACAACGAGAGAGGAGTGGGAAAATAGTGATTCATAAAACAGAGCAAGAAATATAGGCAACTCAACCTTTTAATTTTGTTCACAAAAAATAAAAACAATCTGGATAACGACCAGAGAATTTCTAGCAGAATTCTTTTTGAATCTAAGAGAAAACAAAGATACAGTGAAAATTATTTATTGAAAATTCTAGGTAGATAAATTCAAAGTGCTTATTTATAAACCAGAAGTAATTAACCTTTCCTAAATAACCAGAGAAGCTCTCATCACCTGAAGTAGTTAAACCAAGATTGCATACTGCTTTGAATTCTGTACCAAGAAGACAGTATCTTTGTACTGGGGAAACTGCCTGAAATTCTCTCTTCTGTTCTACAGAAAATGAATTACCATGTTAACACTTCCCTCTGACTTTAAAAACTACATTTCTGGTAATCTTGAGCTTTATCTCCAAGGAGCTCAACACAGCAATTTCCTGAAATCCTGGTGGCATTTAGGATCTCCTACTTCCCCTTGTATTTGTGGGCGAGTGAATAAAATAGTAACTAAATTCTACAGGAGACGTCTTGATTGTGTGCACATTTATAGGGAAGATTTCCTACAGATGTATGTTGCAAATTAGGATATACAGCTGTTCTGAAATCTTACCTAAACCCTGGAATCATTGTTCATTCTGCATATTGAGGTCTGGTCTGCAGCTATCTGCATTCAGACAGGAAAAAATTACATTTACATATGCAAACGCAATCATCTTCAGTAACCTAGGTCTTGGAAGCAAGGTCATCGTATTAAACTGATTACTTTTATCAAACTATCCTTAGGGGAAAAAAAAATAAAGGAAAAGAAAATTAACAGATTTATCTGGGCTTCCACAATCAGTGCTATATTTAGAAGAAGGGATCACGAAGTTTGAGTGTGTTTTATACAGTTGGTCATGGAATCTGATTCTAATTGCTTCTCCTGTCTTTGAAGATGCTTTTCATTACTCATCACAAGCAATAGTGCCAAAATTATGCCTTTCAACAGCAGAGTCTACAAGGTGAATTACCCATAGACCATTGTAAATAAAACTTTGTCTTTTTTAGACAACTATATTGACAGAAAAACGACTCTGAGGCAAAAATGTGGATCAGAAAAGGGTTTCTTTACCAGATTTTACCATGACTTTGGGAGCTGCAAGAAAAAGAACACAAAGAAACTCAGTTTTAAAATACTCCACAAATTAACAAGATTTGTTTATTAATAATAAAATTAACAGGCTTGCTTAAATCAAAGCACAGAGCACAGAGAATGTTGACTTTGCATCCTTATCTAAGACATTGAGCACAGCAGTGGTTTCAAGCATGTGACATTTTAACTTGCGTTCATTTGATAAAAGTATCAGACTTCAAAAATGCTTTTCTTCAGAAATGTTAGTAAATGATTTAATGTTAATGAAATGTTACGATTTTAATGTTATCTTTTTAAAGTTATAACATCCTGTCATGCTGTCCTTTATGCATTAGAATTTCAGAACTGAAAGCCACCCATACATTAAGCAGTCTGGCTCACAGCAAGGTGTTCAACTTGACATTTTGAAGAGCATGGATATTTCTATCCCCTGTTTTTTCAGCTTAATGCATGATAATTATGCATTTTAAAGCATTTTTACTCTAATTTATTGCTCTCTTTCCAAGTAGTATTGCTCTTGAGTCTCACAGAGTATATATTTCATGACAAGTATAATTAATATTTTTTTCAAAGTGACTCCTTTGTGTATACTCTCTTGCATCCAGTGTTATTTCTCCAAATTTAATATAGGTAAATTTTGGAGGAAAAAAGGTATCCCTCAAGCTCTTAATCATCTCTTGATCTATACAGACAACAGGAATAGAAATATCACTGCTTCTGTAAAAATTAGTATCAAACATTTTTGAAATGCACTGTGTGCTATAAGATATTCACACTATGTGTTTATGATCAATGCATTCTCGGGCTTCTTGTGTAACTTAGCCTGTGAAAAATTCCGATTAACTTTCTTCTTGACTTTATAGGGGTTCCGTCTTCCTAATTTTAGGAACCTTAGTCTAGAATAGCCAGCAGAATTAAACTGCCACTTGATTTGAATTGGAGGTTCTTTCACAAAATAGCAAGATGTTTGCCTGTGTTCCGTGATTATATCTGCTGATTTATTACAGTTACGCTGGCAGTGATTTTATTCACAGACATTTGTACAAAGATGTTATTCATCAGAATACTCAAGGAAAGAGAATTAATCATGAATAGTAGAAAGAATAGATTTATAGAGTATTCATAGCTAGTAGAAGGGACCGTGGCCCTTTAATAAAGCCTCTTTTTTGCCTTCATCAAAAATGGTGAATATTGATGTATAATTCATTAATGAACAAGGCATTTTTCCTGTTTATAATACAGAGGTCATCCATTTTTGGAACAGAAATAATACCATCTGATTTTGGTGATTAATCAAAGTTCACAGAGTAAATAGGAAATAATCATACTGACCAGTTATGAATAAATTCTGCAGAAGGTTAAAAATCATGCATACAAACTACTACAAATAAACAAATACAAAGATTCAATTAGTCTTTGCATGTTTAGGGATATTTTGCAGAATGACTGTATTAAACAAAAAAGTTGTTCTTCATAGTTAGTAAAGCAGTAAGTGTTCACTTTTTTGTGTGTTCTATTTCAGTGCTTGGGTAAACAAAATATGTTCATATACTCAGCCTTCCAGGAACTTGGAAAAGTTTTGGTTTATATCAATTAAAACAGGGGGGTTAGGCAGTTCCACTCTTTAGGACAGAATCTTAGACATCAAAAAACAATGTGCAAAAAGCAGAACCTAAAAAGGATGTGTATTGCACGAGTAAATACCAAACAAGCTGTTGCACAGACAGAGTAATTTATAAGATCTGATTTCCTATAATTTTGCATCCTTTGCATTCATTATTGCCGTGGCTGCTCTCTGCCCAACCAATTTATTTATCCACAGTATTGTCTTTGTGGGGGCACAGTATTGTGCCCACAAATAAAGTTCAGGTCTTCCCCCAGACTATCCATACCCTCACTTCTCACCTGTGATAGTACCTTGGTTTGTCAAAAAACAAAACAACAACAACAAAAAGAAAACAAACAAAAAAACACACAAACCACAAACCAACCAACCAAAAACAAACAAACAAAAAAGCACTTACATAATACTTATCACATTGTCACCCTGTTTGCTACCTACCTGGCTGGGCAAGAAATGCCAGTTGTGCTGAGTTGCAAGCTATGTTTGTGCTGCTGGCCTGGTCCAGGTACACGTGCTGCCCGATGAGCCACCAATCTAGCCCTCAGAAAAAGATGTAGACACATTTTAAGCTTTCCCTCAGTGTATCTAGTAATAGGTTGTCTCTCCTCTTCCCTATTTCATCTCTTCATGAAATTTGTACAACGTTCTTATATAGGTGTTTCTGTTGGATTTGCTTGAAATCTGCCAGCATGCTCAAAATTACATAGCAGAAGTAAAGAAGGAGTTATACAGAAAGAGAAAAAAATAAGAGAGGCAGTAGGATGCTGGAAGCTTTTCTTTTCCTTAGAAAACTAAGTTAAAGAAGTTCCTGTAAGTACAGAGCTTTAAATATGCATTTACAGTCTAATTAATCCATAAGATATGGGATTCAGGACACACAGGCAGTTTATGTGAAACACTAGCTGTAATTGAAAATAACAGTTTTCCAAAGACAAATGATGTTGTGTAGGATCTGTGGCAGGTCTCAGCAGGCAGGTGGTTAGTATGAAGTATGAAAAGCCTGAAGAAATGTTAGTAGTAGTTGCCTAAGAAATTCTCATTTAATCTTTGGACTGGTGGGAACTCAAAGTGGATGGCACATTTAGCTTTGGTAGTTTTTCACTGCTTGGCAGCCAGGAAGCCCATGAGAGACACGAGCAGACCTGGTTACTGAGAGCAAACGTGGACACAATAGATCTGTCAGGTTCTCCATCTCTGTGCTGAGGCATCCTTTGATGCAGTCAGTGAGGTGCCTGGCTGTCTCTCCATTATAAGTATCTGGGCATTTCCTGAAGGAATCAAAAATACCAAACCCAAAAAGAACCCCCAATATTCTATTACTGGACATCTAAGTAAACTGGTATGCCTCTGATAAGAAATCACCTCCTGACTGATGGAAATGCCTACCAGTGTTCACATACCATGATCATACATTTCAAGTTTTTTACTCCTAGAAGAATAAAGATACAAAACAGAATAAGCTCCTCTTCTGTTCCCCTCAAAACACCCAAGAACTCCACATCTTATGAAGAATAAGTTAGCCAGATACAGTTTTAATAATGACACTAGATGATTTTTTATTAATGACACCTCTTTGTGTAAGCTGCTTGTTGTCTGGAAGTATCAGTCACTGACCAAGACTTGCTCTGCCAAGTGCTGTACAAATCCAGGAAGGAAGGTCCCATACAAAAGTGCTCACAATTTAAATTATAACACACAAACAAAATAACAGCAATAAATAAATAAATAAAGGAAATGTTAGATGTGGGTAGTGTTCACTTTATTTAGGATACTTTGACTCTGCAACTCTGTGCTTTTCTTGTTTTACCCATATTTCACTTTGGCTTTGATTAGTTGGTTGCTTTTGTCCAGTTTCTTTAATACTTGTGGGCTTAAGACCATGGTATCCTTGTATTTGCTTCCACTTGTTTTACACATCTGTATCTACAATCACACTCAATTTTTAACAAAGAGTTAGGAGATGGAGGTTGTCCAAAAAGAGTATTTCCTTACAGTTTGTGACTTGTAATTCTTATCCACTTCCAGCCAAGGACCAATTTCTCCTCAGGCAGCTACCCTTAATATCTTCCATGCAAAAATACTGCACACTTGCAAGAGAACAGCATATCTAGGATTAATTTCCTGCATGCAGGATTTAGTATAAACCCTCTTTATCTTCTCGCACCGTGTCTTGAAAGTACAGAAGCCCATTAACTTCAGTGTGGTTCTGTTGCACCACCTGCCTCCTTTCCTTCTTCAAGGACTAGAGTAAACACATCATACTAAAAAAAAAATGTGGTAAGTTGTTTCTATCCACCATGACTTTATATTTCCATACTTCTGGCTTTTAAACTAGTTTCTCTCCAATTACAGGGTGTTAATTCTTTGTGTGTTCTAATTTTTCCACAGAGCTTGATGAAAGCACAGAGGCAGTATGGGTACCATACAGTGTATTCTCGTGTTGGTTCCCAGTGCAAGCAGTTACATTTGCTGATAACAAAATACATTTATCTTCAGTGGCATTTTAGATAGCTCCACAACCTGCTGCGTATTCTAATGAAACCTGTATCACTACCAATTAGACACCTGCAGAAGAAGTGGGCTATGCAAATGCCTTGCCCCCCAAATGCTATTTTCTCTCTCTCATTAAGCTTTCAAACTAAATTATATCACAGCTAATGGCTAAAGATTTTCCCCTCAAATTTCAGTGTTGTGTGGAATTTAGCCAAATATCTCCCACTGGTTTTAAGGAGTTGTGTGGCTGCAATTCTTTGAAAATGGATTTGCATTGCTTCTCTCGTGCCTAACCTGAACCTGCACCCGACCACCTTCCTTTCCTTGCACACACACAGACAGAAATGCACTCTCTCCTCCCCTCCATCCCTCCCTACTCCCACCCTCCATCACTGTGAAAAGTATTCTGGTGGGCTTGGCAAACTGCGGATTATTGTTATATTTTTTATCTCTGGAGATCCTTGAGTTCAAATGTACTCGATGTAAGTCATGCTTGCTATAAACAAGTGCTTCTTGGTTATATACAAATGGTAGAGAATAAATAGCAGGTATCTTGCTTATGAGGTTATATTTCCATCAAGGCTTTCCAATGAGATCATAAACCATGAGAGAAAAGCAAATATCATTTATGAGATTGCCACAAGTCCTGAGATAGAACTATATCTTGGTAATTCACACTTAACAGTTTGTTTCATGAGCATCTCAGGACCTGTTCTAAGCCCTGCTTGGGACACAGTCCCCATCTTGCTCTCAGGAATGTTGCATTAACCTTTTATCTACTCCTGGCTCCTGCTGCTGCCGCCCCATATTCCAATTTGTCTGGCTTCTGCTTTGCTTGCTTTCATCTCCTTCTCCAGGGTGCTCTCTGCTAAATGTCTTGGCAGGAGCTGTAAGCATTACCCCATATCTTTTAATTACACATGCAAGCATATTTTTGAAAGCAAGCTGTGCATTCGTAAGTCAAAATTGGATTATGAGATGCCTAAACAGTTTGTGCTCACAAGTGAGTATAAATACATGATCATCTCTGAAAATGTAGAGAGCACAGATCTGGTAGTAGGATTT
>JANHFX010005629.1:0-22103 GCA_027560015.1 Chloroceryle amazona
GCGGTGTGGGGGGGCCGCGGAGCTTTCCGCTGTGCTGAAGCCCGCCCGGCGCGGAGCTCTCCGCGGTGCTGATCCAGCGGGCGCGGAGCTCTCCGCGGTGCTGACGGCCCGTTGCCCGCGGGCGGGGCTGGGGACGGGCAGGGAACGACCGGCGGGCGCTGGGATGCGGGAGTGTTCGGAGTCCGCGAGCACTGGGATGTGTTCGCAAGAACCAGTGGGTGAGGGGGTACTGGGATGTGTGCTGGTGTGGGAGGCTGCGGGGATGTGTGTGGGGGTACGACAATAGGCACTGGGATCATACGGGTGTTCCAGAGCTGGGGGACATGCTGGAGTTGCTGGGAATTGGGGGTTGTGGGAATACTGGTCTGGTAGACATTGAGATGTGCAGGTAAGCTGAGCAACTTGCTCTGTCTGAGAGTCCCATCAGGGGTTGGCAAGGAGAAAAAAGGACCACTGTCAGGGAGGTGCATGGGATACAACTGGTGAAGTGAAACTGGGCTGGCGAAACATCCTGTTAAGCCATATGCAGATTTTGGGCTGAGCACATACATTTATTTCGGAAGTGAAGCTTATCCAGGATGTTCCCAGAGGCTGTCTTTGCTGCAGGGGCTGCTGATGGGAGCAGAGTAACTCTAAAGATAAAGAGCTGCTGTAGATGTGGCACAACTCTACCTTTTTTGGGCTGTCTAGAGAAATGGTCTTTATGGGTTGAGTGCCAAGCCTGCTTTTCCTGACTGTCTGTCAGGGATTTATTACCAGGTTGAACGAGCTAAAGCAAAAGGAGGAATGTCATGAGTGGTAAGTGAATTGTATGAGCAGAGCAGTTAAATGAAGAGGAACAAGAACAACCCCCTCTTCAACTCTGTTCGTATCATAAAAATCAAGGAGATACAGTGCTAATGAGGAGTCAGATTGTCATCTTATCCCACCAATTAATTGCATGTCATAAACAGAGAGAGATGTAATTCTTTTTGAAAAAAACCAAACCCTTCAATTGCCGGTGAGGTACCCCTTGGGTAGCTGCTGTGTTGTTGGTACAGCTGCATCAAGGCTTTTCTGCATCTCTGTTAAAAGGTAATTTCAGGGGGAAAAAAAAAAAAAATGGTGAATTTGGGTTTGAGAATGTGGAATTTATAAATGTTCTAAATAACTGTTCCTAACTTTTATAGCTGCATAAGAATTGATCTGGCTTGGAAACGAGTCTATGATCGGCAAGATTTTAATGCCCAGATTTACTTAACAGGCACTTGAACATTAATATTGGTTTATGGCATGAAGTGAGGGGTTGCTGCAGAAAATGTCTGGATTTCAGGATGGTTATGATATAGCTTATTTGGATAAGTTTGAAATGTAGTTTTAAGTTTCATATTTATTTGAATGGATTCAAAATGCAGAAGATGGCAATTGCAGTTTGTGTTTTTTCTGTGTTCACTGGTATGCCCCTTAACCTTCATTTTCAGCTAGGTTTGAGTGTTCTCTCTTTAGTCTTGAGATACTGTGGACTATTTTGTTAAACTCATTATCCTTGTTTCTCAAGATGTCTTTGTTTCTCTGGCTTTATGTGCTGCTATCTTTAGTTGTTTGGCTTTCCCCTTTGTCTGAAAAATACTGAAAACTTCACAGTGTGTTCAGGAATGCAGATCTATGAGCACACGTTTGCTATTCATGTGTAATCCTCTCAGCTTCAGTGAGGGTTGAGGTGAGTCACTGCTGTAGGATTTTGGAAATGGTGCTGTTAGGCCTCAGTTTCAGTCCAAGTTGTTAATGATACTGGGGCCTTATAGATGAAGCACGCTCGCTGGAGTAATTATGACTAGTACATTAATCTGTTCCAAAACAACTGAATAAGGAGCTGATTTAGGCTAGCAGAAGAAAAGCAGAAAGCCTTTTTGGCTTTACTGTGCTTATAAATACTAAGCAGCTCAGAGATGTGCTTTGAAGTGCTTTGTTACAGCCCTGGCAGGAAAGCGCTGAGGAAAATTCCCCACATCAACAAGATGGGGAACTATGAATGGTAAAATAGAGCTCACTGGACTTACCGATGTAACACTGAAGGAAAACACCCATAGCACTACATATCTCATTCATTTATAAAAGCAATGCTAAAACCATTAGCATCTCAAATATCTGGTTTTGAAAAGCTCCCCTAGAATGGTGGTGTGCTGATGAAAGGGAGGAGGCTTCTGGGGTCAGCAGACGACTGAAAGGATTGGAGGCCGTAAGGGAATTCAGGTTTTGCTGCTTCTGGGGAATGAGAATGGCTTCATTTAGCAATATATTACTCCATCCTCATCACAGAGGATGCTGAGGAGTCACCACCACTGGACTGAGGTAAGAGAATGAGGTAATGCTGGAGCTTGAGGAGACGAGAGCTTGCTGGAACAAGCGGATAATTAGGGAGCTGTGGTTGGCAGGAGGAGAGAGCATGTCCAGATAACCCACGGAATTGAAAGAGCTAATCAGTGAGTATGAGGTGGAATAGGTACAACAGGCTGCTCCTATTTTACTTTTCTTTTAGAATGTGAAAGGTGAAGACAGTCAGACTGAGTAAGGTTTGGCAGGTAGACTGATTGACATGAGAATTAAAATAACACTTTCAATGTTGTGTGGCGGGTGGTAATAAATCAGCCAGGAAGCAAATAGGAAAAGACTGGCTGGAAAGGGAATGAGGGAGGTAAATGGATTTGTGCAGCAGAGAGAGAAAAGCCTAATGACAAGCAAATCTAGACTGGGCAAATGGAAATGCTCCTTCCAACATCTTCTCATGCATCTTTGGAATTCACTACCACAAGGTACGTGGAAGGGTTTGGGCTTAGCCATGTTTCAATGCAGTGCAACTGTATTTAAATACCATGCTTGGCATCTTTTGCAAGGCAGGTATTTATGTTCTAGAGTCAAGATTAACTGTCATTCGTCTCTGAATTTCCTGAGGATACAAACCGCCGTCTCAGGGCATAAATCTGACTAACGGGGACTGGGAGGTAAAAAAGTGTGTGACACTGTGACAGAAAGAAGGTGAAGAACTGAGGACACAAGTGCTCCTTGTGCCTGGCTACCCTTTCACACACTTGACACGTGTCACCTCTGGTCATGGGAACCCTCTGTGCAATGGTACCCGTGGGTGGGAGCGAGGCCAAGGGGTGCTGCTGGAAGGGAGAAGGAGCTGAACACAGCATCCCATCGGTGCTGCCAGTCTGGCCCTGTGAGGAAGGCTTCTGTTCTCAAGTGATACTGGTATTTGCTGAGTGAAGGCAGCTGGGAAAGCTCATCTGCTGAATTGATAAATATTGTTCTATACCACAAGCTGTGGCATCCCTTTGATCTTTGCTGTCCTGACTACGGCAGTTTTTGATCTCCTGCATTCTCTTTTCTTGGACAGTGCTGACAACTGGGTTGGGGCATGTATTAAAAAAAAAATAAAATCCCATAAATAAAATTAAACTGTAGCTCAGAGAAGTGCCATTAGGAGCTTATTTGCTGCCTAATTTAAATAGTCTGAATACTTTCCAGAAAATTGTTGTCAGAAGCCACAGTCCTATTTACAGTAGCAAGAAGTAATGGATGTCACTTTGATTAAGTGCATTTTTCTGAGGCTAATTATCAGCAAAGAAGCATTTTGATGGATGAGGATGTTTAGAAAAGCTGCTTGTGCAGAAGAATTCAGCAACATCTCTATAAAAATGTTAACATCTCCTGTTTCAAATAAAAGAGATTTCAGATGTTGCATAACCAAGAGAAGAGACTTTTAACAAACAAGGCGAATTCTTTTAAGTTTCCACTTCCAGGTCAGACAGGTTTTGAAATGTTCTGTATCTGTTAAATGACATCTGGTCTTTGTCTCTTGAATTTGTCACTGAGTGGTGGCTCTAAATTATAGGTTGGATTATACTTGGCACAAGCAAACGGTAGTGCTGAAGTATCAGGCTTGTAGGATCTCATCCTTGCAGTTTTCATGCTAACATGCCCCAAGTGACTTCCTCATCAAACGCATCATTACATTAATGGATCTCAGCAGTTTTGTGTCCCTCTGTCAGGTTCCTTGAATATGTCTGTGGCTGAATCCCCACTTCATTGCCATTTGGTTTAATGAGCATTTTCTCTCATTTTATTTGGAAGATGCAGATGCTAATTTGAAAATTCCAATTTGCATCCAGAAGTTAGAGGCATTTATTTCCGTGATGGTGAGGTAATGGCCAATATTTTAGCTTCTGGACTGCAATGTCTTTTCAGGCTGTACTGTCTGCACTTGCGAAGGTTTGTACCTGGACTTAGGTGATCCATCTCTAATGCATGTGTGCCACAAAATTCCTCTGGTGAAGGGGTGAAGGTATTTATTGACTAATACCTGTTCCCTCAAAAAGAGGGAGACCCAGTCTCCCCTCAGCCCTATGTGCAGAATCTCTCGAGGGGTGACTCAGCCTCAGTTGCGATGCCTCTAAGCCCAGCTCCAAACCAAGCAATAAATAACAGGGGTGAGGCTGGTGGGATCCAAACCAGAACCTGCCTGGGTGACCCCTGGAATTGAATTGCTTCTCCTCTGCTTTTGCCACCTGGCAAAGCAAGATCAAAACATTTATTAATTGGATTAGGCCGAGGCAGCATTTTGTCAGAAAGTTTCTGTCTGACAGTAACACAAGGAACTGTCTCCTCCAGAACGCTCAGCCAGCCTGCGGCATGAACCCCACTCCTGGCTGGAGCGATTGCTGTTCCATGGGGGCTCCTGTTTCTGAGCCAACCAGCACGGTGAGTTGGGCAGGTGACACACACTGGTGTAGCTCTTTCCAAAGTAGATGCCTACAGCTCTGCTGTGTCAGCCAAGGCTGGTGACAAGCCTGGATCCAGACATCAGATGCCATCTAAGTTGTTGGAGAAGCTGCTAGAATTTTCTGGAGTGTTGTCACACTGCATTCCTCCATGGGGCTTGTTCCTGCTCTCCAGACTAGTGGGCAGTGGCATCTTAGACCACCAGGCATGACTCTGAAGCATGTCACCTTAGGTCTAGATGAGCACAGCTCGTAGTAATGTAAGGAAAAAGCACCTGGTGCAGGGCGTTGGTTTAGCTAAACCCGCTGCCAGTCCAGTTCACCACCTTGTGTGGAAGAGTAGCCAAGGAGTCTGCAGTCCTGGCATCCTCTACAGCAAGGGTGGCTGCAGCAGATCTTCTCCCTTAACAGAGGTAAAGTCAACATGTTTGCCACTGGATTCCTCAGCCTGGCTCCAGATGGGATACACCGGGGTGAAGAGTGTGGTGGAAGCCTGGGGCAGCTTTGTAAAAAGGATATGGCTTTTCTTGTGGTTGGTGAGCTTTTCTTTTAATGACAGATAGCATTCTTACCTGCTGTTTGCTTTTTCGGCTGTTCTGAAAGGCTGCAGTGATGATTACTAATGCAGTGTCTTAATCAAAGTGCCGTTTGGAGTTTTCTAAATGGATGTTTCCTTGTAGCTAATGGTGTGCCTTTGAGTATTTGTCTTAAGACAGGAACCCCTGGACATCAGCAGAAATATTAGGAAGGTTATGAAAGTAATAGAGTAAGAGAAGAAACACACTTCTCTTATAATTATATATATTATTTGATTTAAAAAAAAAGTCATTACTCCTTTCAGGGATATTGCTTTTACTGTCAGTAACAGACCCTTGCTAGTAATAAAAGTAAGTGCACGTAGCAGTCTGGTGGAATGAGTGGAGGTGTCCCTGGAGTGCTGCAGTATGTACGGCTGTGCCCTGATGAAAAGGAAGAACAACATTGATTTTCAGTTATTTAGCACAATTTAACACCATGGGCTCACATTTCCATCCCTCCCTGGTGTATTTGCTTGGTTTATTTACTTCCACTTTGGTTTCTATTCAATTTATTGGGAGGATGGGCTTGAAAGGGAAAACATAATGTTTCAAAAGTACCTGTCCAAGTGAAGGGAAAGGCATGAGCAAGGGTGGCAGAGGCCATTTCCCTGTGGAGTGCGGTGCTGTAGTCCCAGCAGAGACTATCACCAGTTGAAAATCTGGTTTTTAGGCTCATGTTGTGTGCAAGAGCAAAAGGGAAGGGCAGGGCCATGGGGAGGAGCCATCGCAAGCCAGCAGCGAGTGCTGAGTCTGTGGGTGCTCTGCGAGGTGGGAGAGCTGTCAAGGGAGCACCTGGCTGGCTGATGTTGGCCTTACTGAAGGAGAATTAAACACATTGGCAAAATTGATGTTTTTATTCCCCTCGACCAGTTGTACAGAACATGCAGAAAGTCCTAACTGAAGTTTCCTGCAGTGAAACTGAAGACACAGAGTGCAGAGAGGCATGAAAAATGTTGGAGGCTTGGGTCCTACCATGGTTAACTGGGGCAAATCTCCTTCCATGTGTTCTTGGCGTGAGACTGAAGCCCGGTGGGGACATTGTGGGTTGCTCCAGCTCTGCATGGGCCTGGTGCACCTTGCTGCCTGGGGCTTCTTGGTGTTTCTGTGCTTAGATGGACAGCTGCTTAAACTTGCCAGCAAAGAGCAGAGAACAGAAATCACATGTGAGCCAGTGGAAGAAGCTTGCTTGTATGTGACATCTGGGCACAGATCTCTAGGGGATGTGATCCCTTTGCACCAAGGAAGTATCAGGAATGTGAATCTGTGTCTGCAGATCTGGTGAAGCAATTATGATATTTGTCATCGCAGCAAAACCCTGTGTCTGCAGAAATCAATGGGAGCGTTGCCGTTGGCTTGGGTGAGGGTGGAAGGTCAGGCTGAGACCAGAGCTGTCACGGCTGCTGAAGTGACAGTATGAGAAATAACTTGGCAGCTGTAGCTGTAATTGCAGAGAAGGCATTATATTTTTCTGCTGTGTTTTCCCACCACTTTATCTCATCACAGTTGCATTTTCGTTCCCAAGGGAAATAATTTATTGCTGTTCTGAAGGTGGTGCTCATTCCTTTTCCTCTGCACAACCTGTTCGGTGACTGATGGTGTGTAGGGAGCGCCGGAACTCAGGCTTCCCCCGCTCGAGCACTCGGGGGAGAGGGGGGCCCGACTCCTGCCACACTACTGCTCCGTCTGCAGCCAGCGCTGTCCTAATGCTGGCTCTGCTTGGGTGTGAGCGGCTCTCTCGCAGAGCCCTCCATGGTCATGGTAAAAGAGATCACAAGCAGAGCCTCAATAAATGGGTGAGCGAATCCCCCTGTAAGGCACAGCAACTCAGAGACTTCATTTTGTGGTAGACTATGCAGCAGAGGGGTTTAGAGAGGAAGAAAAGGACTGAATTTGAATCAAAACATCTCTGTTTCTGAGAAGTTCCACCGGTAGAGAGGATTAATTCTTTATTGTCTACTGTTTTCAGTTTCGCTTATCAAGAGAGATGTGAACACATTTGCCTGCTGAAGCCCTGCAGCTAGTGCAGCTTTCCTTGCCATGCTGCATTTGCCTCTGCTCCACTGGCACTTGCTTGGGACCCATAGCAAACATGTAGGTATTCATTTGCAGGGAAAACACCTCATTTTCCTCCTGACCAACAGCTCAGTGAAGGGGTCATATGGGCACTGTAATAATCTCTTGCCAGCTACTACGGAACTGTGCTGGCTGCAGTTTGCTTGCGAAGGGCTGGCAGGGCAGGCTGCTGGATAGTGTGAGGCTAAGCAGCCCCAGCCTCCAAACCTGTCTGGTTTTGGAGTCAGGAGATTTCTATTATCAGTCTATTCATTTGCTGCATTGCCTCAATAAAAATAATTTTCTCTTCCATTCTTTCTTATCTTTCAGAGAGTTTCGATTACATTGCTACGTGACGCTTGGTATAAAATGATACTGTTGAATTTTATCTGCCTTTGTGACCTTATTTCCTCTCTTCGGTCCAATGCCATCATTGTTTTTCCCTGCCTGCTTTTTTGCAGCACTTGTGTGGGTGTGGATATACGCATAGTGTGATGTACAAGTAGCCGCGGCCGCAGCCTTTGAGAGTTCAGAGCCAGACCAGGACGTGGGCGCAGCCGGAGGGAAGGAAGGAAGGAGGAATCGTGCTGAGGATAACAGCACACGCTGAGCGAGCCTGTTAGCTGGAGTGTGGGCTCGTGGGGTCAGCTGGGTCACGTAGAGAGTGAAAGGACAATGAGTTAAATGGGTGAGATAAGTGATTTGCTTCAAGGAATGACAGGAGGGACACATGCAGCGTGGTGTTGCCTTGGTGAAGCCAAAAGGTTTATTCAGCTCTGTAGGGTTACTCTGTTGATGTGTTAAAGTCTTGCCTGATGTGAGCTAAAAAATAGAGGGAGGGTTGGATTTGTACCGGAACGTGTTGGTTCAGAAGTAACCTGCTTTTGCTCAGTGTGCAATCGCTGCTTGTAGGGTCGGGCACTAGTGAGGTGCTGGCTGCCCTGTGCCAATGAGCTGCTGTGCTCCTCAGTGTGCTCTGGGCGGCTGGAACTGAAGCTCCCCCAGCTCCCTGGTGTTGGGGCCACTCCCAGCTGTGGTGCAGAGCAGTGATGAGCCCCTGACTCTTCCCTCAGGGAATGAAACTGCAGAGCAGCCTTCCATGGTCCACGGAGGGGGGTCTGTGTCCTCAGACAGGGTGTTGGGTGTCAAGGAACTGATGGAGAAGAATGCAAATGTTCACTGTGGCCAGTGCAAACCTCCTTCTGTTGCTTGTTGGGGAGCCCACCTTGGACATGAGCGACTTTTTCACCTGCATGGCATCGCTCCCCTGAGCCCTTTGGGGCTGTGCAGTGTCTGACCTTCGCTCTGTGTCCTGCCACAGTCGGTTTACTGAGACAGATTTCACATCTACTGTTGTCAACAGTTTCTTTGTCACCGATGATTTTTCTGCTTCTCTCTCATAACACTGCGGTAGAGCCCTCTTGAGGACAGCAGAAACATGACTCCTGTCCAACAAAACTCCCCAAACCGGAGGCAAAATTGTGAATTTTATTATTCCTTTCAGGACTCTTCACTGTCACCTCTCTTTTAGCTTTTGGTTGTAGCTTCACATAAAGCTGGCTGGTGTGCTGTGTTTACGTGTGAGGTGCTGGACGTGGATCTGCAGGTTGTATCCAGCCATCCTCATGTGCTGCTTGCTCTTCTTCCCACACTGGCTGTTTCCTGGTCCTGGTTTGTGACAAGTTCTTGCTCTGTGCTGTGGTTCAGGGCTGCAACACGGGGAAAGAACATGGATCCTGTGTGTTTGTCACAGTATCTGGTACAACAGTAGGATTTTTTTTAAAAGTTTAATTTTAAGGTTGAGCAGAACCCACCACATCTCCTGGGATTCTCTGTGACTGAGACTGGCTGCAGTCTGTTAGCTTTGGGTGGCGATTCCTTCTGCGTGGCCAACACCTCTGCTCTCTGCTTTGCAAGCTGTGGCTTCCACGGGGCCTTTCGCAGCTTGTTCAGGGCTCTGAACTGCTCAGACCCGGTGGGTCTCCAGCTGATGGGCTCAGGCAGCCTCCATCCACTCACGCAGCAGCTCGGCATGGCAGCTCTGCGGCAGCTTCGGGAAGCAACCGTGGGGGAGTGCGGCGGGGAGGCTGCGGAGCGAGTGCCGGTACTACAGCGGCTGTGTTTGCATTAGTGACTCTGCCACGCTTCCTGCAGCCCACGCAGGCTCCTGCAGGAGTGGGAGTGTTGCTCGGCAAATTTAGCAGCTACCTTTAAGTAGGGAGCAATTACTTTTTGGGCTGTGGGTAGAGTCATCGAGCTTTTCTGCGTGTCTCGCATCCGTTCCCAGTACGCCGGCGGTGACTGTTACCAAATCAGTTGGTTTTGTTGAGTTTTGCTGCAATCGTTCTCTGACTTCAGATGGATACAAGCAGATTTAATTGGGGATTAGGCTTTCTAAATGTTGTGATGCTACTTTGGCCTGACCAGACCTCTGTGAGCCTTGGCCGTGGGTCAGTGACCCTGTGAATCCAGCACCCATTGCTGGGGTGCAAAGGAGCAGTTAGAGCACGAAGCACAAACACTGTGGCTCGGTGGCAGAGTATGTGATAGCTCCCCGATGGCAGGAGCTGTCAAGAAAAATGTCTCCTCTGTCTAGGAGAGAGGAACCTTTCTGGGGAGCAGGTGGTGAAGATGTTTAGCAAATGTCAGCTTGAGACCTTGCCATCCTGTGGGCAGAAGTGACATCGCTGAGGAATGTGTTATCCTGTCAGAAAGCAGCAAAAAATCCACCAGCTAAATGTTTACGAGCAAGACAGGCCTTTGCCAAAAGTGGGTGTTTTTCTATCCCTGAGACTCATGGAGTGACAGCTCCTTCGAGCAGTGGGAATCCTGCTCCTGCACGTGCAGAGGCTGAAGGCAGGAGCCATTGGCACCAGCCGGGCAGGGAATTGCCATCTCTCATGGGCAAAGGCCACCAGCCTCTGCTGACCCCGAGCCGTGGCTCCTTCTTTCTCTTCTGGGCTGATTTGCTCCCACGGCTCTGGGTTTTAGGATGAAGCAGCCTCTGAGCTTCCCCCTGCTGCTGCTGGGGAGCCCAGAGCCTCACTCTTCTGGTGGGAGGATCTCACCTCCTTCCCCTTCTGCACTGATCAGGGACCTGGCAGAGGTGATGCCAGACGAGCAGCTCTGGAGAGACACAGATGCCTCTGTCTGGTGGGTGCGACTTGGCCTTGCTGCTCCTGTACCTCGGGTTTTGACAGAGCTTGTGTAGCTGGGGCCCAGCCAGTGTTGCCGCTTATCACCGGTCCCGACGTGGTATCTGTTTTAACCAGAGATCAGGCAACCTGTCCTGCTCTGCAGACAGAGAGGAGGTGAATGCTCTTGGTTTAGAGACAGTTGAACCAGCAGAAGACTTGTGACAGAGTTGGTCTTTTAACCATTACCTTTGGGACATAAGCATCTGACGGAGCCATGCTGCATTATTTCTGAATGCCTTAATCAATCCCCCAGAGCTATTTAATTTGAACTTCCCGCCTGCAGTGTGCTAGTTTGTACGTGAGCAAAAAGGCTTTAACAGAAAAGTTTCCTGCAGATGGGTGCTAAATACACATTTTCAAAGCTAAAACACTGCCTAAAACTTTTCCTTTCAGACCAACTATAGATGTGATTGCATGGCCAGGAGTGGGGACACCTAAAGAAACTCATTTGCCCAGTGTCCATGTGTCAATGTGTGAAGGGCGTAATTACATCTGTGCTAATAGCTCCGTATGGGAGTATTGTTAGAAAAATCTCTAATTTAATAAAATGGGTAGTAATTGGTTATTAGAAGAGAGTTTAATTGAAATAATTGGCATGCATGCTAGTGTGCTAATTTAGTTTGATATTTATAATGCACAGTCACAGTGTTTGTTCAAGGACAGAGAAATGGGTATTAGGTGGTGCCCGTATTTCTCAGTGAGAAGTTGCAGCTGGTCTCTGGAAAGATGTTTATTCGAGGAAGCTATTTAGTCACTGTACTTGAGCTTAGGTTTTGAAGATGGATTTGCTTCATTACATTGTGATCCAATTACACCCACGCTGCTGAGAGTGAAGGCCTTCTCTGACACTTCATTTCCCACTTTGGATGACTTGAGATTGGTCTTTCTAGTCATCCAGAGCAGCTCCACTTCTCTGGCAGAGGGACATACCCTTCCCAAGGTGCTCACACACACATATGTGCAGGAGTGTGCTCACCCACGTGCCAGAACACAAGCAAGAAGGGGGACGTTGATCCTGTCATCCCCACTTGTCTGAAGTTCCTCAAGACCTGTACAGATAGCATCAGTTTCAGCTCAGTAAATTGGCACCATGAGGTCTTCCCATGTGGCGAAAGACTTTATAGTCTCATTGCAGCGGTGAGACCCCTCAGGCTGCCATCTCAGAGCTGCTGTACAGGGATTGCCATGAGCCAGAGGCTCTGCTGCAGGAGTTAGTAGTCTCTCGGGTCACTGCAAGTGTTACATAGTGAAGAGATGGTGACACGAAGAGCCATTAGTTCTCATCAGCCTCTTCCAGAGCTGCCATTCAACAGTTGTTCCTTTTCATCTTTCTCCAAAATGCTTTTAAAGCTCTATATTGTCACTTGGTTTGAATTCTTCCCACACAGTATCTGCACTTAGAGCTGCCCAGTGCTGATGGAGAGGTTTATTGCCAGCAGCTACAGTGCTAAAATTGAGAGGAAAAACAATTTCTAGTCAGCTCGTGTTATGGTCTCTAATGGGAGATATTTCTTTCTTGCTAGGAACTTGTAAATGCATTTTAATGCCGGATGCAGTGCTCTGTGGCTAAGAAATGTTCAGCCTTCCAGGGTTCGGCAGTACAAATATTTCTGCTCACAGACATGTGCAAAACACATTGCACATGTACAAAGGATGGATGCTTTCCCAATGGTTTGAGTTAAAAAAACCCAGCAGTCCAACAAAGACAAAAAAGAGCAAAGCCCAGCTCTCAGCCCCCCAGGCTTGCTCTCCAGTGCCTAGGAGCACACCTCAGCTTTGTGAAGGAGTCCCACCCGACAGAGCTGGGCAGCAGGCTCAGGTTAAGCCCACGAGGTTTATTAAGTAAATCCAAAGCTACCATTTGCTGCTGCAGGAAGCCCTGTACTGCTGTGTAGAGGAGGGAAGGGGTCTTCTGCTTTGTCTGTGATGTGCAGGTTTTCCAAGAGCTGGCGATGCTCTTTGCCCCAGAAAGGCACCCAGCTTTGGAGGTGAGGGGCGAAGATGGTTGGTTGTGTAGGTGTGCTGAAGCAGATGGCATTGTGCCAGGCATGGCTTCGCCCTGCTGAATGAGGTGGGTATTTGGGATCGCTTCGCTGTGCGTGTTACCAAGCTCCCGAGGGACCGCACTGCTTCAGAGGGAGCAAGGGAAGGGCCTGAGCGCTGCTTTCCTTGAGCATCTGTTACGAGTTGGAACAAATATCCCACCTTTTAACGCCTTTGGCCCCTTTAAGCTGCCCCGTCTCCTGCTAACAGATCTTAGAGAGAGAAAAGAGTGCAGCTGAACCTGCTGGTGCAGATATTAACACAATCATGATATAATTTAATCTTGATCCCATTAAACACCCTTAATGATCAGCGAGTTTATCACTTGGTTTAATGGACTCTTTTCCAGATGATGAAGCTGCAAGACCAGACACTTGTTATAAATGTCAGTTTATTAAACAATCTTTCTTCCTAAAAGCTTCTGCTTGGCCAGAATGAATATAAATGGAGAGAATGGTGTTTAAAGTTCAGTCTTTAAGGACACACTGTGTAAAAAATTGAGTTCTATTCCTTTTTATTTTTGTGTGTCTTTATATGAGAGATGAGAACAGGCCAAGACTTTTTTTTTCAAATGTGCTTTTTACTTTAAATATACGAGGCAGTCAAGACCCGATATCCGTGAAATAGCATCTGCTGTCAGACCTGCTCCCAGAGCAGATATTCCCTTCCCAACAGATTATTTGGTCACGGGAGCTGAACCAGAAGCTGATGAGCAGATAAGACCAATGATGTCTAATAACCTGACTTAAAATCTTTTTCTTTGGCTTTAGTTCACCGTTTGCTCTTGACCAGAAGTGGTTGGCAGAAGGCAGAGCAGCTCTTACATGTGTACCACAGCACTCATCTTCTTTGGGAAGGATGTTGGTTTTTTGTTTGTTTGGTTTTTTTTGTGAAGAGGAGGCCCCTGGAGCCTCTTCCATCAGGGACACGGTGTTTAACTCAGTCCTCTGCACACCATATCCATTTATTTCAGAGTACACAACATAGGTAGATACCCAACAGTGTAAAAGGCCTTTGGCATCACATAAGTGCTGCGTCTGAGGCTTTTAGGAACACGGTGCCTGTTCGTGGTGCTGGTTTGAATGGCACAGGAAACCTTTCTTTGCCTTTTAATGTCTTGGTGCTGTCCCCTGCTTTTGGCTGAACAGAGAGACCCTGTTTGTCAGGTCCCCAGTGGCATCTGGGCACAGCGAGAGCTTTGACTTGGGCATTGCCCATCACCCACCTGGCTGGGCCCCCTGTCTGGCGGCGGAGCTGACAGCTACGGCACGCTACAGAACGGTAAGCAAATTTTTCTCATTGAAGTTAAAATAAGAAACATACTTGAAGATCAATGGTCTGGTACAACCCCTTGTTCTAGGCCTTCCCACACACCGTGATGCGGCTGTCACAGACTCCACAGAGTTCATGCCTCATTTCTGCAGTGCATTGTGAATTTCTCTTTATACGGACTTGCCATTTTCTCTGTCTTATATAATGTATTACAAAATGAATGGTGATGGAAACAGAAAATATATGGCAAATGGTACCCAGCATGATCCAGAGACCCTGGGGAGGGAAGAAAATTGTATTGCTGTGAGATACAGTTGGCAGAGCTGATGGAAAGCCCCAAGCCTTTCTGATTTGAAGATTTGTCTTTAAAAAAAAAAAAAACAACAACAAAAGAAGTTCAAGAAAAGAAACTTTTAAGAAGGTTTTCAGATGCTAAAATTCTCCACATTTCAGGCAGAAACTCTTAGAACCATTTAATAAGTTAACACCGCTTTGCAGTTTAACAGATCATTTCATTAGAGTTTTAATACTTCAGCAGCAAAGTTGCCACAAAATTGACATGCAGAAAAAGGCTCTGAATCCTTTAAAGCAAAGTAGGAATCCCTTTGGCATTCTGAAAATCTCTGTGCAATTGCTTGCTGGTGAGCTCTGCTGGGAGCTCTGCGAGGTGTTCTGCGGCAGCGGGCGAGCCGCCCGTGCTCCCGGCTCGTTAAACGCTGTGCTGCGTCTCCATCCGGAGCATCACCGGCTCCTAAAGGCGCTTTGCTGCCGGGCTGGAAATAGCGAGCGCTCCAAGGGCTTGAGAGAGGCACAAGGTGCCTTTTGAGCTCTTGCTGCCTGTCTCATCCCCTGGGAAAGGTTGGGATGAGTCCCAGGGGAGTGGGGTGTCCCCTGGCACAGAGCGTTGCTGGACAGTGTGCCACAGGAGCTGGGGGTGAGCACGTTGCTGGTGTCCAGCCTGCCTTTAGCTGCTGTCTGAGGGCACTTAGAGCATCCTGCTCCTTTCTCCAAGTCTTGGCTTAGCCACTGACAGAGGGAGGTGCAGCAAGAGGGAGGTACTGGCCTCAGAGGGGAGCTGTGGGGCTCCATCCCTTGGAAAGGCTGGAGGGAAGGGAGGTTGGAGAGCTGCCATGGTAATTATGCCATGCGACATGGGTTTATTGCCTGTTGGACAGCTTGAGCGCAGGGACCTCTCTGTCCTCGCTCCTCTGGTGCGTATCGCAAGCGGTGCCTGGGGTGTTTACAAGGCCTTTTCAGATTCCTGGGGAAAGTGCAAACACTTAGAGTAATAAACATTTATAGTGCACAGATCAATACAGCTGAGAGGCAACAAATTGCAGCTGCTGGCAGTGGAGAGCAGTCTCCAGCCTGCTCGTCCCTGGGAAAGTGGCTCTGCCAGCACTGAGCCCTGGGAGGGGGGAGTCCAGGAGCCCCTACTCCTCCTGGCTGGGTTTAGGTCCTGGGTTTAGGCCACCTTCTCTGAGCATTGCTGCCTGCCTTCCTGCTGCCTGCATCGCTCTGCCTCCATGTGCAGCACCGGGGCTGAGTCATGCTCTGGAAATGCTGCCTGTCCCTGCCAGCACAGGCTGCCAGCTCTGCCTGGGTGAGGACCCGGGAGCTGGTCTCATTAAATCTTGGGAAGTGGGTAGTGACCCCGTTATGTACTCATCTGGAAAAGTGACTCGCCTGTGCCTGATTACTTAGCTCTACCTGGAGACTTTTCATGCTTTCCTTGCAGATATATATTTAGATTTTACCCAAGGGCTTTAATTTCCTTGCTGGTTTGAGCAGCTGTGACAGGTATAGAGATGCCTTCCCTTTTCCTCTGGCATTTTAACCTCTTATCAGCTTTGTTAAGAAGTGGGAAGAGATTACGAGTCACTGTAAAGCTTCTAGGTCTCCTTGCTCTGCTTGTAACCATGTAAAATGCACCACAGAAAGAAGAAACTGGTCAGAGGTTTTGTGGCTCTGTAGGGGTATTTGTTCAGCACCTGCTCGGCTCTGCTCTATTTCTTCTTCTCCCTGCAAAGCAATCCTGAGTTAACAAACTGAGTTTGCAGCTTTCATGTTCGTCGCTGATGAGCCACACTTAGAGAGGTAAAAATGGGTTTGCAAAGGCTGTGATGACAGTTCTGGGATTCAGCGCGCAAGGCTCTTGCGTCGCAGTTATATAATGGCTCTCGCCAACTCTCCGAGTAGTTGGGGAGTTACTTGGTGAAGGGGACCTGCCGTCCCTCCTCCAGGCTAGCCAGGAGGGGACTCGTTTGTAAACCCTCCGCATGCATCCGCGGGGACCAGAGTGTAGCTGTGGGGGGACTGGCTGAGCCCCCCAGCAATCGGAGCTGCGGGTTGCTGGGGCTGCTGGGGCTGCTGCTCCGTGCACGGGGTGGGGGGAAGCTGCAGGGTACAGCTGCCTATTGCTGGGCAGGTTCTGAAGTCCTGGGTCTGTAGGGGAGATGCTCTCCCCTCTTCTAAATGCAAACGTTTTGAAATTGTTAACATTTGAAATGTTAATGCAGAAAACTCAGGGCAGAGGAGAGAAATCAAAGGCTCTTGCAGTATCAGACACACCGTCCCCCTCCAGGCTCGCAGCCTGCCTGCCAGCTCTGTATGTATTTTCTTACTTTACATAATTTTTCCGTCTCTCTCCATCAGCTCAGCTCTTCAAAGGCTTCCTTCTGTTTCTAGCTCTCTTGCTGCTGCTAAATATGCTCTCCCCTGTGCTTTCTAAAATGTTCCTTCTTCCCTGAAACTCCAGTGGTCGGGTTTGTTAGAGAAGTCTCCCAAACTCAGCTGAGGAGATGCTGGGCGAGGCTGGGAGCTGCTGCCAGGTGCCGTTCCGTTGTGCTGCCTGATTCAGCTGCCAAGACTAAATAGGGGAAGCAAGGGGATAAAACAGAGCCAGTTAATTTCTGTCTGTGTCATCTTTCAGGCGCCTTAGAGTGTGGCACCGGTTGGCCAAAGCTTTCTGCAGCTGTGTGATGGTGCCAGTGAATATTGCACTTCCCCTGCTCCAGGCTCCCTCCTGTTGGGTTTCTTTGGTTTGCTGTGGTGCTGAGCACCCGCCAGAAGTGCAGTGGGGATGGAGCAGCCCCGCAAGCCCACCTTGGCGGTGGGAGATGGTCCCATGGGGTGGTGCAGCAGAGAAATTCTAAGAGGGGACACCTTTCCAAAGGTGGACATGGCTGCAGCGGTGGCACTGCCTGCAGTAAATGTGCTCCAGTGGAGACTCCTGAATGGAGACGGGGACTTTGGTCGGGTTGTGGTTTTTGCAGTAGCTGCTCAGCCCAGTCACCATTCCAGCGAGCTGCTGTGATGACAGAAATCCCTGCAGTTTGTGAACTTTTCCTGAAATGCTTTTAATGACAGCTTAATAATAACACTTAGCACTCGGTACAGAGCTTTGCACCCCTGGAACTGAAATGCTTTACTGCAAAGGGTAAGGACCATTATCCCCCATGTCCACAGGAGGGGAATAGCTGGATTTTATTTGTGAGAGTAATTATAACAAGTGGAATTAATCAACTTTTCATATGAATGGTGTTGCTTTTTAAAGACAAATGTTGGGAAAGAGAACGCACTGTGGTGTAGAACCATCTGACAGCTTCTCAGGGAACTCGTCAAGTGCCTGTGGTGCAAAGGTATTAACCCTACCAAGGCAGCGTGCAGAGGGAATGGAAACCACTGAAAGTAAAGGCCAGAGAGGGCACAGTACTGGTTTACTGGTGCCCTAGGCCCCAGTGAGCAGGCACTGTGGGGGGCTGCAGCTGCCCTAACCCCAGTGTGTGTTGCTCCCTCTACACTTGGCCTCTCCAGACGCTCAACACCCTGTTGCTTGGGAAGACTCTCCCAGCTCCTCGGTGTCCCCTGGGTCTTGCTGTGCTCTGCATAATACATGAAGAAATTCCACTGAAATAATGACTGCTTCTAGTTTCTTAGCTGGAGGGCTCAAAGATGCCGTAACTTCTTACAAGCTCCTGCAGTCACTGAGGATTGGGCTTTTTTCCCCCCCTCCTTTTTCTGTCCTGCTCTACATCCTCCTCCTGCATCTTGGCCCTATTAGGACTGCAGGGGAAAAGGGCTGGATTCTTGTGCTGAGCTCAGGGAAACAGAGACTTGTTTTGGCTGGGACCTCTTGGTGTAGCAGTGATGAACATGGTGAAAAATAACACCTCTGTGTGCCCTGAATGCAGATGGGAGAGTTATTGAGATGCTTTCTTGTGTCACTGCCCTGCTGCTTACAGCCCATTACTGGTTCTGTTTGTGGAGATGCCAAAATGTGGATTCACCTCCAAGAAAACTCCCGTCCTGGGAAATGCTCCCATTATCTTTGGCAATCTGCTGCTGAGGGCTTCTGCTCACAGGAGAGGGCATGGCAGGAGCTGTGAGCCATCGGAGTGCTGCAGGAGATTAAACACAGACCATGTTTGCAAGTACTTTGAACTGCAAAGTGCTGCTGTGGACTTGCCTGGCCCTGACCTGGTGTGGAGCAGCACTCAGCACCAGGACACGGCTGCTCGGGGGGATCCATGTCTCTCTCGTGGGGAACAGCCTCTGGGAAGCCCCAGGTCAGATGGTTGCACATCTCTGTGAACAGCAGGAGGGACTCGCCATCCATCCCTGGTTTTCCCTCAGCCCCTTCAGGAAGGATTTGACCATGTGTGTCTTTGAAACCCTGATTCTCATTGCACATCTCATCTCTGAGAAAGATCTGCTGACTCTCGGCAGCAGCTGAGTGCTGAGGTCCTGCTCCTATGCTGGTGGCATCAAGCCAGAAAGGACCTTCCTCTCCAGACTAATGGAAAGAAAATGGAGAGAACTTTTAAAATTGACTGTGGATCAATGCAACAATATTTTCTAAGCACTTTATTAATAAATGCACACATCCTTGCTGCCCGGAGAGGATTCCCAGACATCTCCCATATATTCTCTCTGCCATCTGAAGCAATCAATGTATTGATACTGTATTTTTGACTGTAAAAGAAACCAAAACTCTCTGGCTTCAACCCTCTCATTAACTGCAACTCCACCTGCTGATTGATAGTCAAAAGTATAGACAGAAGGACCTGACTTGTTAGGAAGAGAAGTACTTGGGCCACTCTTGTGCAGGGTGTGCTGTTCAGGAAAGAAGGAGAGGGGCTCCTGGGCACCTCAGGGGGCTCTGGATGTCTGTGCTCCCACTGCATCCCTGTGCAGAGGAGCAGTGCTGGCACTCCACGGGGATGGAAGGGCCAAGTCCTTTGCAAGGGAGGAGGATGGAGCATCAGCGCTAGGATTTTGTTGTTTTTTTTTTTTGCATTTCTTTCTGGCACATTTGTTATTTTAACTGAAACAAATATCAGAGGAAAAAGAAATATTCTAGTGAGGAAGCAGAAGCTCCTTCTTCTGTGGTTTTAACTTCCCATTGGAAAAGAGAACGATTAGTAAACAGAAAAAGAAATTACATTTCCTCAAAAATACTGGTGTTTCCAGCTGACTCTGCTGTCGAGGGTGTTTAACCAGTGCTGCTCTGCGCAGCTCGGTGCCAGCCTGGTTGCAGGAGCCTTGCGGTGGGTGCGGAGATGTTTTTGTGCACCTCAAAGCATTGGCAGCTTTTGAACAGCTATTTTGTGAACTGCACGGTGACAATGTAGGGCATTCCCCGGGGAGGGAAGGGCAAAGCTGAAGCCCAGGCACTTCTTGAACAACAGCAAACGGCTGGGTCAGAGGGGGTTGTAATGTTTGTCAAAGTATTAGCCTTGTGCTGAAGTTTATTAAGGCGTTAATGTTCCGCTATTACATTTGTTGGGGGTTGAAATATAGGAAGCCTTTGTGGTGGTAATAAAATAGCGTGGGACCTTCCTTTGCCTTGGAGTTATTAAATAAAAGGAGGTCAGGAGGGGCTGGCAAAGGCAGCACAAACACAAACCAGTCTGCGAGGAGAGACTGGAGGGGCTGGGTGGTAGCCTCAGTGGAAAGGTGATTTTTCTAGAGTGGCTCACTGGTGTCCATAGAACCAGGAGGTTTGCCAGAGAGGTAATAATGAACCTTAATGACTTTTCAGCTCAGGGTCCCTTGAGTTCTCTCTGTGTTTGTCTGAACACAGCCCCTCCTGTAGAGCAGCAGCTCTGCCGTGGCTGATCAAGTCTCGTGTGAGATGCTGATGTAGTTGTGAGCACAGACATTTTCTAGCAAGACTTGCTTTCCTACACAAGTGGTTTTGGAAGTATCTTTGCATGGTCAATGCCTTTCTGGGTGACTTTGCATGATTTTGAAATTCCTGTTTTTTCTTACAGAAGGCTTTGCACACTGACACTTTTGGGATGCATCTCAACATAAAAGATTTGTTTGCCAGAAGAATATGAAATAAACTGAACACCTTCCTGTTTCCTCAACTGGTTATAATGGACCAGGTCATGCTTTATCAGTAATAAGTTGAATAGGTGAGTGAAAGGAGTTTTGGCAGTCGAGCCTGAAAGCTACCTGGATCAAAGGAGAATATTTAACAATGCAGTTGCTGCGGATTAAGTAAGACTAATGAAAAATCTGCTTCTTTCTACATCTTATTTTCAGAAATATTATTACCACTGCAACTGCTTCTCAGCAATTCCCAGCCAGCTCTCCAGCCCCCAGCACAGCAGTGGTCTCTGCATAATGCAGACATTGAAATGAGAAATCAGCAGTTTGTAATGGGCTCTCAAACTAAAATTAAACATCAATTTCCTGGCTTACAATCAGATGGTTGGTGTTTAGTGAGTCGGGCAAGCATTTCTGGACCAGAGGAATTCTTGTTTGGACTTTGATGTTACTGAGGGTTGTTTTGTTGATTTCTCACTCCTGGATTCCCTTAGAGAGCACACTGTACAAACAAGGTGTTTGATGTGCATCTTACCCTTGTATACCTTGGGTAGAAATAGACACCGTGTCCCTGCAGAGCAGACTTGCCGAGCTGTTCTTCAGGTTACCTTTGCAGCCGTGGCTCTTTCTAGGAATGTGTGGTTTCCCAGCAGGAATGTTCTGGATGTACTGAGCCATGCGTTCTGCCTGCTGCATCATCTGAGTCGAGAGTAAGCACATAGCAGCCATGACCCGACACCACCAGCACAGGGGACCTGCAGTGCATCTTAAATCTCTTTTCCTAAGTTACAACCCTTCACTTCATGATGGAAAGCAGGCATTCAGTGTGATCCTTCACCCTTTGCAGACAGAGATGCACTCCAATGACCCAGCACTCAAGGGCTTTCATTTTGCATTATGAGCCCCTCCTCTGCAGTGCTGGAGCAGCTCTGGAGTCCTCAGCACAGCAGAGACTGGGATGTGGTGGAGCGGGGCCAGAGGAGCCCCAGCAATGCTGGGAGGGCTGGAACCCCTCTGCTGGGAGCCAGGCTGGGAGAGCTGGGGGGGTTCAGCTTGCAGAGGAGAAGGCTCCTTCTGGGGGCCTCTCAGGACTGGCAGGGGCTTGGCAGAAAGATGAGGACAGAGTTTTGATCTGTTCCTGTTGGGCCAGGCCAAGGGGGATGGTTTGGAAGTGGCAGAGGGAGATTGAGCCTGGAGAGAAGGGAGAAGCTCTGAACTGTGAGCACTGTCAAGCTGGTGATAAAAGCTCTCTGGGCACAGATACCCCCCCAGTTCCTGCTCCTCTCCTCTTTTCCTGCATAGAAACAAGGCTTTAATTAGCAGCTTTCATTTAGGAAAAAGGTTTTACTTTTGGTTTTTAGTGCCTGGCAGAGATTGCCTCAGCCTGGACTTGAGGAGATTGGATTGAGAAGGGAGCAGCCTTGGTTCACCAAGGGCAGGCAGCGTCAGTGCATTAAAATAATGGGGGGTAATAGATCATGGGCACTGGGGGTGGCCAGCAGCCTGTAGATCATCTGGCCAAGTTGATGTGATTGCTGATCATCTGTCTGCTCTGGTTGTTACAAGCCTTAAGTGGTGAGACTCTTACAGCCTCCCTTGGGCCCGTGTCCTACTGTCTGATAATCAGGATGTGATGGTGGGTGGGATTTCCTGCTGGAAATGAAACCTTGGCTTTCTTGGTGTCACCACTTCGTCCTCTATCGCACAGGACAAAGGTGTGGGTGGGGTATAATGGTTTAAGTCTGATAAGAAATTGCAGAATGCAGGGGTTGGGTGGAAGGGACTTCTGGGGATCAGCTGGTGCCACCCCCCTGCTCCATCCAGCAGGGTCACCCAGAGCAGGGGGCCCAGCATCCCAGTGG
>JANHFX010005630.1:0-15352 GCA_027560015.1 Chloroceryle amazona
GACGCGCGGACCTGTCGTGCACTCAGGCTTGCACCGTCCAGCCGAGCGAAGGCTGCACTGCTGGGGCCAGCGAGAGAGGGAGAAACAGAAAGACACAGGGGACGGTGCGAGCGAGCGGGCGGTCGGTCGCGGCGCTGTTAGAAAGCGAGAATAAAGTCAGGCGAACAAAAACAGCGGCTGCCCTCTCGCTCCCCAGAAGTGAGGAGGCATCTCGTGGGCCAACATGACGGCGTGGCTGAGCTTCCTCGTCGTGTTCCTCTGCAGCTGGAGCCTGCGGGACTTGGTGGTGGAGTCTTGCACTTGCGTCCCCATCCACCCTCAGGACGCTTTCTGCAACTCCGATATCGGTAAGTTGCCGCGGGCGGGCGGCTCCTCCTCCTCGCCCCTCCGCCGCTCGTGGGGCTGGGAGGGCTCCCTGGGGGGCAGACGAGGTTCCTGGCGTGCGGAGGCGGCACCTGCCCCGTTGCCGCGAAGCCAGTGTGTCTAGAAAGTTCTGCGGGACCCTAAGGGGACAGGGGCAACAGCCGGGCTGTCACCGCAATTAAACCTGCGTCCTGCGAGCCGCCCGGTGGAATCAGAGTGGGTTAAACTGTGGAGGGATGAGCAGACCTTTCAAGAGAGGTTACGGCTCATACGCCTGGCTTAGTAAGAGAAGAGGCGTGTAGTGGCGGACCCCCTGCCCAGCCCTCCTGAGGAGCAGTGAGGAGCGAGGTCCTGTCCCGTGGCAGCGGTGGCAGCCTCTCCAAGAAATACTTCAAATAAATCGGTAATTGTAAGAGTTGCCTGTTTTCTACACCAAGACAAAAACACAATTGGAGGTGTGGGCAGCCAAATTTTCCTCACAACCTGGTGACAAATAGTAAGAGGAGGTGGGAGGAGGACGAATTCTCTGGAGCTGGGAAACCTCCCGTGGTGGTTGGCACTGAAAGGTGCAGCTGACATGGGCTTGTGGTGCTGTGCCAGTAACTTCAGGAAGGGCTGGAGAAGTAGGCAAAAAGTGGCTCCAGGCTTTCTGCTGCTACGTTGTAATTTTTGAGCTGTGGGAGGTGTGCAAACATGCATGTTTTTGGGTAAGTTGAAGCACTTACTGGATCCTGGATGATGTTCTCTGCTGTGGGCTTTGGCATCCTTAGGGGTCTTCACTACACTAACTTTAGACGGGGACAAGGGGAAACATCCAGAATCTCTGAGGAGGAGGTATAGAGACTCTGGTCTGAAGTTTTTTGGTTTGTTTGTAGCCACGGCTGGTTAACCAAATATGGTTGCTGCTTGGTAAGCGTCCTGTGGCATTGTATATGAAATCAGTTAGGGTCCTTCAAGCTAATACTGGACATATGTCCACATAGCAGTAAATACTTCTGTCACTTCAGCAGCTGTGAGTGGACTACATCAGTAAAGTCTTCTTGAACTTGTATGAATTGTCTTAGTAGCAAGGTATAAAAGAGGCTGGGGGACTTTGCACTGCTGGTACCCACATGGTACCAACTACAAGCAAAGTCTGCAAAGAAATCCTGGCAACTGCTAGGGCAGTCAAACAGAAAATAAGTCTCACTGCAGCAGAACACCCATTGCTATGAACCCTGCCAGTAGCTCTTTTAGGTTAGCCAAGATTACTGTCAAAAAAACCCAACTCTTTCTTGCCTTTAACTCTTGTAAAGAAACTGCACTTATGCCTGGTTATTCATGTCTAGTTTATATAGTGTATCTGCTCTTGAATGCCAAAACACACGTTACATATTAAAAGTGCTGGCAAGGTTACAGTTTGTTTCAGTGATGATAGCCTGGAAAATATTTATAAAATAATTCTATACTGGGGAATTCTTCCAGGAAATGGCAGTATTTGAAGTTCTGTTGCCATTTTCATAGCTGGATCAACAAGTGTGCCACCTAAGTGGCAATTGCCAAGGAGTTTGTCCTTTCTGTGAAAATAAGACTGGGAAACCATTTTTCCACAGCTAAAGCTGATGACAACCTGTGGCCTTCATTAGCTGCCTTTTGGTAGAAGGTGGTCTTTTTATTTTTTGATTTTTTTCCTCTGATTAGGTCATGCTCTACTAGATTAAAGGTAGTTTTCAGTTTAATTGAACTTCTTAACATGGTCTTAAATAACTTTTTGTTAGGAATATACACTGATGGTATATATTTGCTAGATGCATGAGTAGGAATATGGTAAACTGTGAAGCTCCTAAACTTCAGGGCACAAAAGTTTTTCTGATTTCTGACTGAGTTTGAAGTTATGTCCTTCATCTTTTCTTTCTCTGTTCTGGACTGTTCATTATATCTCATGCCTTGGCTTTGCTCTGAGACATAGTAGTTCAAGACATTGATGTCAGTGGGGCTGTCATGCCTTCCGATGTCACAGCAATGCAAAGGAGGAAAAGCACAAGAGGAAAGAGTAACTCATTCTAGTAGAGGACTTAAATACCACTTTGGTTATGACCGCAGCTCTGCGTGATGGGTTGAAGTGAAAGTAAATCCTTACATTTGCTAGAACTGTCTGGAAAATGTGACGTTTCTACAAGCCGATTTTGGTAAATGCTGTGATGTTCTTCATGTGCTGAAAGGGCAAAAAGCACACTAAAGCTTTCTGGCTCTGGAGGAGTTAATTATCTCCATGGAAACTGATGGCAGTGTACTAGTGCAGTGTTTAGACAGGCTAAACTACACGCTGGGTTATAAAACACATTGTGGGGAAGAAAGGGACTTGGCAGCAAGTTTTTATCCCTCTTGAAACTCCTGACAAAATACCAGCTCAAAAAGGAGGAGTCAATGCAGTAAGGGCTGGAGCAAAAGAGCTTTTTTAAAATAGCTCCTAAAACAATACAAGAAATTAACTAGCTAGGTGGCAGCCTAGGAGAGGCTTTTCATCTTCAGAAGCTCTGAATTCCGACGGGGAATACTTTTAGTTTAGGAGTGTAGTGCAACATCTTACTGTTGGTCTTTCAGTGAAGTCCTACTGTAAAATTTATTCTCTTCTCCTTTAATCTGACCTCACTAGACATTTAATTTTTGATCTTCTTGTGGCTCAGTTCTGATACAGTTTCCCAACTCTGCAGTCATTAGAAGGTTTTAATCTTTAAAGAAACAGATGGTCAAGTAAACCCCTTGGAAAGGGCAAGATCTCAATACATACATCCTTTGAAAATGAAGGTTGTGGTCTTCTACAGGAAGCTGGAACTCCATACAAAACAATTTTTTTCATTTTTAAAAAAGGAGGGGGGCAGCGGGGAAGAAGAGCTACTGGCAGACTGGTCACAAGTGGTCTTTTCACTCAGCATGAGTATTATGGCATGATGAGTGAAGCAAAAGTGAAGAGGTGTATCTCATCTGGCCCTCTGAGTACAATCGATAATAAAATTGCCATTTAACTCTTGGCTTTTTTCTGTAACTGGATCAGTTAAGTGCCAGAACAGTCACTACAATAATTAGACAAACAGCAACTGCTATGACTTGCCATCTGAACTTCACTCCTGCCCCCTGCCTATCACCCCTTCCAGATGTGAATATTTTTTTGTTTGAATTAAGAAACCTTTTGAAAGAACAGACACCAGGCATGCTTTGTTCTATTGTGACAAAGCTGTGACGTTTCCAGATGGACATAGTTGACATGAAAAGGTCTTGTTTGTCCTTTTTTTTTTTTGCAGGAGCAGCAGGAATTTTTGAGCTTGGCTGCTGAATGCTGCATTCACAGGTTTGGAAAAACACCTCCTGCCTGGCCCAATCTGCCCCACCTCCCCTTCCAAAAAAAAAAAAAAAAAAAAAAAAAGACAGAAAAAAACGTGAAATTGCAGACTGAATTTTGACAAACCAGTATGCAAGCTATAAAGAAAGTACTTTGTCCACTCCACACCTACCTCATTTTCATCTTGTGCATGTACTTCAGGAAAGAGCTATGGCAGTACTAGCTATCTCTTACCTAAGTTCAGAGGAGCTCAAACTAACATTGATTTGTCTAGTTTGTGTTGGGGGAAGAAATACCTGTTTCAGCAAGGATGCTGGTGCGTGGTGCCCATCACCGGTCTAAATAACTTGACTCTTGGTGAGCTGGAGTTAGCAAGCTTTGGGGATGTGAAGGTAACCTCTTAAAGTCCCTCAGTGCTAAGGAAGCCATTCATCCCTCTATTGTGCCGCACCTGTAGCACTGAGTTCACAGCATGTGCAGTGGCCTGCCTCCTTTGACCTGAGAACATGGTATGAGAAGAGCAAGAAACAGCAGGGAGAGAGGAAGCTTGTGAATTTGTCCCAAAGTCTAAGGACTGAACTGAAAATGTGCCCTTTTTCTTTCACTGCTTTTCTTGAATTGATCATTCCCTCTTCTCACTGGTAAGCTAAAAGAGATATGCAGAACTTGATCATACATGAAATTTTGAACATGCATTCTATGCCTTGACACAGACTGTATAGTGAGCTCACCTGTGCTGCCTTATCCTGTAAGGCAGATGAGTAAGGTCTGCCAAATTAATTTAAAATTTAAACAGCTCAAATTCATTATGATACCAATCTTTTGAGCCGAGATGAATTTAAAACAAATTCTTATGTTGCATGTCATGGTAATGGTTGCAAAAGTGTTATTTGCACTTTGGAATCAGACTTTTGTTCAGGAAGTAATGACTCATTTTTAGACAGGACTTCCCTTCAAGGAATTTTAGAAGCAGGAAATCCGAGAAGCATCTGTAAAGCTTTAAAAAAAACAACCAACCAAACAAAAAAAAAACAAAACCAAAAACCCACAAAAAAAACAACCAAACAAAAAACCCCAAAAAACACACAACCCTACCAGCCAAGCAAAACCACAAAAAAAACCCCAAAACAACAACAAAAAGTATTGCAAATTCCATGTTAACAGAGGAAGAAGCTGGGGAGATCTGTTTAACTTTTATAGAAGTTACTCCTTAGTAAAAACTGGTGCAAGAGGGTGTTCCTTGTGACTGGACATGTCTTCTGACAAAAAGATGGCCTGACTGAGGGCTGAACTGTCCTGTTTAATAAAAGTGCAAACAGAGTTGTTTAGTTGTTGTTGTTGGTTTGTTGTTGTGGGTTTGTTTTTTTTTGGGTTAGTTACTTGTAATCAAAATTCATAGCAGAGTGGAGAAATCACCCTGTGGGATCTGGAGTTTGTCACTTCTCCAAATGCATGTATGAAAAAAAAAATGTGATGGAAATTGCTGTTTGGAAGATGTGGTGCAGAATGCTATATAAGGCTCCTTTGGTATCTTGTTACTACTGCATCTGCTCACTCCAGATTTCCTGCAGGAAGTAATTCCAGCAAGACTTCTGAGCCAGCAGAGAGCCAGATGTTCTAACCTTGAGTCTTAGAGATTCTTGCTTTATGTAGACATTTCTTTCATTCTAATTGTCACTGATTTCCCACCTGTTCTCTGAGAACTCTCCACCTGCCAACTGCTCCTCTAACATCTCTGGGTTGATGGGGACATAGCTATGTACAGCCATATGCAGTACCATTTTGTAGTTTAGCAAAAGCTTTCATCTGGGGTTGGGAAGGGCCTGCTGCGTTCATGTCTGCTCTTCAGGATGAGTGGATTTGATTGCTTGACCATAGGAGAAGTCGCACAAGGTGACACATTCATCATCAGCTTCATTACTAGACCTAACATTTTCCAAAACACTACATACAGTTAGTCCTGCCCTTTTGGAGTCTCTTAGCTGTGGCAACTGGATTGGCATCTGATGAAATGGATCTCTGTATTCATGCATAATCCCACCTACAGTCACGGTGGGTGGGAGCATGAATCTTTAGTAGGAGCACACAGTGAGTCACCTTGGCCTTGACTGGATATTAAGGCTCTTAAGATGAAAACTATAGTTTTTTGATGTAATAAAGTTGTCTGAGGTCATATTAGTTTCTTCTCACAGCTCCAATACCACATGGTGCTCTTATGTAGCCCAGCCAAGCATGTGTCACTGAAAAAAGGAGCCCCTTTGGTCTGGGTGGGAGGTCTTCTCATTGAATGAAACTTCCACCAGATACTCTGGAAGTTAAGAGCTAGTAAACCTGAGAGGACAGCCTGGCTTGTATTAGCAGGCAAGACCAAGCACACTGTGGTTGCTAGATCTGAGCCAAACTAAGCTAGCTAATAGAGGGACTAATAATGTCTGCAGTACCTGTAGTTGAGCTTCCTTTTAATTCTGAGATTTTTAAATTATTTTTTTTTAAGCTCTAAGAGGCTCTTGCTCTGATGTGCTCTTTAGTGCTCTAGACCTCCAGGGTATGATTCTGTCTTTCACATAATGTTGTAAGTTAGAATCAACTTAAATGACTGGTGAAATGATAGAGTAAAAGATGAGATGAAAAATGGGCCTTCAAGAACCAATTAGTTATGCAAATGCAGAGTTCATTAAACTTAAAGGCCTACTCTAGCTCATCAAAACCTCTGAAGAACCTCCACATGTGACAGCTGAAACTTTTACGTGTGAAACTTTATTGCCTGTTACTGCTCTTTAAGCTAACTACACCTTATCTAGACCTCTCTGAGACAAGGCTGATTAGAGGAGCTGACTACATTTGGAACTGTTGCAAGACTGCCCCAGCTTTGTGGCACTTCTTACAAATAGCAGAGCTGTAGGTCAGCCTCTTTGATAACCCCTTGTGTCTTCAGTAGTTGGGCTCAGAGGAGGGAGGCACACTGCTGGGGCTTTACTGAAACCCGAAGACAGATACCTGAAGGAGCACACCAAAATAATCACTGCTCTGCCCACCAGTGACTCTACCAGTGGTATCTGCTTGTAGTGGGCTAGGTCCTTAGTTTAAAACTGGCTTTGCTTTGGAATAACTTGAGAAAAGTCTGTTAACCAGGCTATTTCAAACTTCTGTTGTTTAAAAGTATTTGGCTAGTGCTAGGTCTAAGGTAAATGAGACCAAGGTGTGTTAAATGGATTTACACCCTCTTGTACTAGATCTAAAACCTGTGCCACTTATCAGTACAGAGAGGGAATACTGGACCAGCTTCATAACTGGTGTAAAGCAGGTGGGGTGCTACAGGTATCTGGGTTTGACTTGTTGGTTTCAGGTTTCTAAAAGGAATGTTACAAACACTTGAGAGCTTAAAAATACTGTTGTTTTTTTTTTTAAAAAAAGGTTAACTTCTACTGTAAGGTGAAGTAGTTCCCTTGAGTGATCAGCGTGAAGATTTAGTACATTAACTGACAGTGTCTAATAGCATTAAAATGCAAGTAGTTTTACACAACCCTGATAATTTTATTTATTCAAGTTGCTGCCAGCTAGAAAAGATTCTGGGAGTCTTTTGGAAACAAGATAGAAGTCTCTTGAGTTGTGTGCTGCTAAAATAAATGTTGACTATGAATAGTCCAGATTCCTGCTAGTGTTTATATAAGACCTTTCCAAAGGGCAACTTCAGCCCTTAGAAACAGTATACAGACAATAAAACTGAGTTAAATAGCAGGGAGATACATATGTGAAAAATCACATCAAACCTCATCAAATGTCAGCTATTGCTTGCTTGAGATAGAGAATCTCATTTTTAATTTTGGAAGAAATGAGGTTATTTGGGCTGTCCTTCCTGGCACTGAAATGTGCCAGGAACCAGCAGAAAGCAGTGCCTGGGGAGGATGTCGGGGAGGCCATTGTCAACTTGGGGATAAGTCCTTGGACTGTGTAATGGGAAACTAGTGGTCTGTGTCAGAGGGCTCAGCTCTGAAAACTTCTTTGTTACAGGTGGGGAAGGAGGATGATCACAGCAATAAGCTCAGTGGAAATTTGCAATGGGAGAAAGTATTTAGGAGCTGTAGGAGTGGCAAAGGCCTTTCAAAGAGTATTGTAATGAGGAGATAAGGATTACGGGGGAAGGGAGAAATGCTGCATGGAAGCATGGATAAAGAATTAGGTATAGGCTGGTCAAGCTAAGAAGAATCGTTAGCTGTGACACATCATGGACCACTCCATATGAAACTATGTGGAGTGTGTCCAAGGTGGGTCTAATCCATCTGGGAGAGTGAATGGATACTTCAGGGACACATAAGCAAGAGAATCCACATAAACAATCTGATGCTTTACTGATTGATCTCTAACAGCATGTTCATTTCTGACGTGCAATCAAAGCTTAGGCTTTGCAAAAACCTAGCTAGGTGGGTTGGCTATGGACAGAGTGCACACGTTTTATGTGGACTCTAGCCAAGCTGTTACCTTCCTTCATTCAGATGAAGGGCTATTTGAAGGAACTTTGCATTCAGGAAGTGTAAGTCGCATTCAGGAAGTGTAAGTCGCATGGGTGTGTGTGCAGGGCTTTGGCTGCTTTTATTTTTGCCATGTTGAGTTATAAGGAAAATGCATCTTAGCTGGAAGATGATGCAGATTTTGCAGGAGAATCAAATGAAATTAAGCCAGGTGTGATGTGTTATCTAAAGTTGCCTTTGATATATGTGATGTAGTAACCTGACCCCCTGGAGTCCCTAGACAAAAGAACATGCAAACAGCAGAGCCATCGTTCAAAACATATTTGTTATCAATTCTGGACAAAAATACACACTCATGAAAAATCCACAAGCTTCCTTGGTTACCCATCTGTTGTTAAAGTGTCAGAGCATTGTAGTCTTAGTGGTTCTTAAGAGCTTAGAGCTAGTTTATTGAGGAGGTAAAGAAAGGTATGTGAATGGGCCCAAGGATGAAAGACTCCATATATTTTTCCATTCTTAATTCCTTTCCTTAACTTTGAGATGAACAGGTCCATGTTTCTGCTGTCTTGCAGGATCACTGGTACTTCAGCAAAGCAGATATAAATTGCACCAAATTTGCACAATGCTTGCACAGATAGTAATGGCTACACCAGGTGTAACAGCATGAAGGTAACATTGTTATTTCCCGCTCCCTGGTTCATAAATAAATAAATTCGACAAAATATCCCACAACAGCACATAGGAAACAGGAATACTTCTGTTCCACAGGGCCACGTTCAAAATGACCCAAGCTCCTGCTGGCCTAGGCTGAAGGACACAAATTTTAGCTCCCTCACGTTGTACTGTAATTACCGTATGGGGACTTCAGCATCTATTTCCTTTTCTCCATGTTTCCCTCAGTATTGGGTGTTAACTGCAGCATAGCCTGCAGGCATTATGTTAGTCTGTTAATTTTCTATAGAAGAGCACTGGAGCATTTGTTCAGACAACAAGTTCAATCTCTCATGCTCAGTGAATACATGAACAAGCAAAGATCTCGCTCCTCTGATGTTTAATAAGCTCTCTCAAATTTCTTGCATCAGCTGTAAATAAAAAGCTCTCTCTCTAGTGAGCAGACTTTGGTGTTGGTCTCCAAACAGTTAAAATATAAGTGAAAAAATGTGCTTGCTTGTAGCAGGACAGGAAAAACACAGAATGGAAAACTTCCACTTGCCTTTGAAAGACAGGAAATGGCTGGTGTTGGAAAGGCAACAGGTAGAGGGGAGGGAGCCAGAGGATATCTGTAGAAAACCAGCTATTCCCTAGACACTTCTCCTTCAGCTCTATGTTCTTTGGGGAGAAGGAGTTCCAGGCTGGCCCAACTGTTCCAAGCTCTTTATACACTGGCCAAACACCCACCCCTGTTTCCTACTTCCTGCCTCTTCTAGCACTGCTATAAATATCCTGCCTGCCTTTCATAGGTCTAGAGAAGTGCACATGGCAGATTAAGGGGGATTGAGATGACAGTATGAAACACCCTTTAGACCACATCTCGTGAAGAGTGTGATTTCTGGGTCCTCTGCTTTATCTTGTGGTGTGTGAGACTGCTGGGTCCCTTGTGACTGTGGGAGAGACTCCTTCAAGAGTCAAACAGTCTCCCTTTTTATCATACTCTCCTCTGCACTAGAATACATGGGCCTGTTTCTAAGTAAACAAGTTCCTCCAATAAAGAATACACTATGTATGGTGCAGAGCTGAAAGCTGAAAATTTTCTGGTATTTGGGAGAAAGGAGGGTGGGGAAAAGAGATTTAAGAAGGAACAGGAGACCCTGGTTGAGGGACCACACTGCATGCACTTGTGATCATGAATACTTTAAATGTGTTGGTGAAGAGGATCAGTCCGAGAGGAAATAAAACAGCAGAGTGACCCCTGGGGCAGTTCAGTAGCCATCATGTACAGTATTTCAATAGCTGCAAAATACAGGGCCCTCCCTCAGTATCCTGCAGGGCAAAAATACAAACCCAGAGAAGCATGGGAAGAAAAGAGCAGCAGTTTCTGTGCAAGAGCCTCAGTATTGCAAAGGATTGTGCTGGGGGTGAGTGCAAGATGAGTTCTTAAACCCTTTGTTTCACTTCTCTATATATGAGGAAAAGCACCTGTTCTTTTTTTTTTTTTTTTTTTTCCAAGTTGGTGGGGGATTAAGGATTTAGTTGGTTATTTCCTTAGAGGATCAAGATAAAAAGGGGACTTCAATGAGTCTGTTCCCATCTTCTCTACAGACAGTCTATTTTCAATAGAATTAAGCCGCTGTCCTGCTTTTCCCTTGCTGTGTAAAAGTTCACAGCTTTACAGAGAAGCACAGAAATAGAGGATTCTACAATATCAGCCAGAACTCCTATGCGGCACTTTGAGAGACCTCAAATTATCACAAAAAAGGTTTTAATGGATTATTATCCATGCAGGGAGAAGCTTGACTAAACCTGTTGGCAAATGGCCAATGACCCTTATCAGTGTATTGCCTTCAACACCTTTTCTTTGGAACAAGCACTCTGCAGAAGAACCTGTGATGATGAGTTATATGCATCATCCAGCTAGTCTAGAGTACTGATGCTGATAAAAGATACCTCCCAGAAGCCTGATGTGGGATAGTCTGATTATTCCCATAGCCCCCTTCTGTGGCTGTCACCTAATTCCTCGTAGTTAAGAGATTGATTCAAACCCTGCATTTTTAAGTTGCTTCCAAAACTCTTCAGAGGCATTTGTTATTTTAACTCTGGGGTCTATTTTTGTTATCACTATAAATGTCTAATCCACCTCCCACATGAATTCTAAATTGCAGTTATCTCTTGAGTTTCCCAGTGTATTCTGGTGTGCGCTTTTTCTGTTTGATTGGGAGGCCAACAGAATGGGATTCATGTATTTACTCGTATTTTGTTCTGAGGATTCTTCTGATGTCAAATAATTATGGGACTTTAAAGCTAGGAGTAATAAATCCTGGTGTTACAGAGCCTGACATCCCTCTGTTGCGTGATTTAGCAGGAGCCTGCTGGAGTAGCACTGCCAACAGATTGACATGTTTGAAAAAAACCAGCAAGCAATGTGGGAAGCGTGTCCTTATTGACCTTTATTCCAATTCCATGCTTAAATCAGCTGAAAAAATAGTGTAGATTCAACAAAGCAGACAGCACCTGTGTGTGTGACTGGGTGGGAAACAAAGCTTTCACTAGTACCGGAAAGTTTTCAAGCCGATAGGTTCCTTCCTGCCAGTGCAAGATCTCGTGTTTGTTTCTGAACACCCTTCTCTCATACCGATTTCCCCAGTACTAATGGCTGGTGGAAGTGGCAGGGTAAAGGAAAGCGCTGGGTCTTTCTTTCCCTTCTGTCTCTAACTGTTTTCCTGTTTGTCTTTTATGCAGTATAGCAGCTCGGGCCATTGACGTAAACTTTGTCCTTTATGCTGTTCAAAGCTCCCTTCTTCTGAGTTTGACACCATTGCCCACACGCATCCTGACTGGGCTGCCTTTTTGACAGAAGAGTGAACCAAACGGGATCCCAGAGTGACACTTGTCCTGGCACTCCTGGAGGTTGACATTTTTGTGCAGGCAGTGTATCCATTCATGTAGCTATCATAAGGTCAGCACATGGAAGGGTTCCTTCTAGCACACACTCTTCAATATATATGTGGGCCAACTAGGAAAGTCTGACCAAAGTTGTTACTAAAATATTTTTGTGGTGGTGCTTTGCAGCACCATGAGGTTACACCATAGAAAAATATAGAAGAGGCAATTTTTGTTCCCCCAAATACCCAGAGTCCTGCCTGGGAGGGAAAGAATCAGTTTTCTAAGAGGACCTGCTTAGCCCCCTTGGAGTTACTTCTCTGATGCAATCCATCTGAGCTCACAGCAGCCATCTTAACTTGGGCCATTAGAACAAAAATGCTGATGCATGTTGTTTCCCCACTGAATATTGGACTGTATCTTTGTATTCTATTTTTTTTTTTCCCTTGTGAGAGCATCTCCACTGGAGTTGCTGCAACAGCTGTATTGTCACAAACATACCGAAAATCAGTAATGTGAACAACCAGTGTACACTGGAATCAACAGAGCTATTAATGGTTGAAAAAAAATAATAAAAACTTCATGTTTCTGTATTCCCAGAGTAATTTCCCTTGGCAAAGACCAAGCACTGAATGGAACTATACACTCATAAGCTAGCTACAGGTTTGCCTGCCAATTTAATAGCAAGAGCAAGCAGGATTTGTATTCCTTTCACCCAGAAAAGGAAACCTAGATTTTGGTGAGATTTCAGTATAAGGAGAGTGGTTTCAGCCTCATTTTGGTTTTAGAATGTGTAGGCAGCAAAGATGCAGTGGACAGGACCAGGCAAAGCTGGTCTGCTTGCTGTAGAAGCAGAGAAATGCTTCAATTATTCAAGGTTTCATTTCTTCCCAGTTTTGTTTGGAGGGTGGTAGGGGAATCCTTACTAGTCTTTGTGTATTTTCACTAATATCCCTTACCAGAAGATGTTACTGCAAACTGTGGCAATGAGAATGTGATCTGTGGCTGTTTTGCATAGTTGGATAATATGTTGGTTTTGGTTTTAAGCCAACTTGTGACTCTCTGGGGCTAGTGCTGCTCCAAATCTTATTAATAGCAGTCCTTGTCATTTGAAGAGGTTTAATGTTTTTGCTATTATTCATACATGCTCCTCCTGGATTTGCTAATATGCACTTGCACTTCCTCATCTGCCTTGCTTGTGGAAGGAAGCAGTGGAAGGAAATGATGTGCACCGATAGCCTGGTTAACTGGGATTCTGCTTATCCCATAGAATATTACAAGCAGACACAAAACTACACATTGGTAAGCCACACCTCTGATTTTCTCAAGGGAAAAAAGCCATGTAACTATTCTTAGTTGGTATATTAAGTGTGAAATTAAGCAGTTCCAAGGGGATGAACAACTGCTATTCAGAGGGAGTGCCTTTGTGCTTCTGTCCTCTCCTCAGAGCTACAGCAGTTCAGTGTTCTTGACTCAAAAGTGTTTCCCTTGGGGTAGTGGAAAATCAGAGCCGAGCAAGGCTCCTAAAAATCCAGGCTTAGACGTGTGCCTCGTGTGCGTGTGTGTACATCTTGCAGTTCAGTGATGACCCCGGTGACTTCTTGAACTTCTAATGACAATGCAGCTGTCTGTTCATGGTGCTAATTAACCCAAAAGCTGATCCCTCCCTCCCCCTCGTTATCCATTCTGTGAATGAGATGTGAAAACAAGACGACGACTTTTCCCGTGCCCTTAGGGCTGTCTGAACCTGGCAGCAGTGACCCTGCTTGAGTAGAACTGAAAGAGCTGCTGCGCAATGGCCCATACTCCTTTTTAATGGGTTATTAAAATTCCACCTTCTCCCTTTCCCTGCAGTCCTGTTACAGTTTGCAGGGAAGGCACTTAGGGGAAAACAGCTGCAGGAATAACTTTCCTTCTTTTCTTTTGGAAAGCCAGAGACAGCTGTTCAGTCGTAGGTCTAGGGATTCCATCACTACTTCTTTAGGGCCTGATCCTGCTCCAGTTAAAATCAGTGGAAAGATTCCCACAGGGTTCAACAGGCAGTTGAAGGAAGCAGCTTCAGGAAGCAGCCTGCAATCAAACAATGCTGCTTCAAAATGTTGGAAACGGCTAGAAAGGAAAAAAAGGAGTAGGAAGGCATTTGTCACAGAGCTGACTCATTGACTTTCTGCAGACTCAAAGTACAAGTACAGCCGGCCAATGTTTTACTCGAGGATCAGGTTAAATTAGTGTGTTTGTGGTATCTAATTCTCTTTTTAAAGATAGCTCTAGTATGTCTCCGTTCATTTACAGTCTGCAGTGTTGACAGACTTTTATCGGCACAGTGAATTAAAGGACTGATCTCTGATGTTGAGTGCTTGTTTTAGTTTAGATACTCCTTAAGATCATAGAGGATAAGTGCTTCTTTTTTGAAATCATGCCAGTTCTTAGCACCTCTAGGTCTCATTAGTACGAATTTACTTACTGATTCTGAAAAATGTGGGGGAAAATGAAATTTACTTTTACTTCTGTCATTAGATCTTGTTGTCACCTCTGATTTATACAGTGAAAAAGGAGTCTAGGAACTTGCTGGAGAGGGTCAGAATATCTGTTCCGTAGAGAGTTTTGAAATGGAGGAAATTTATTCAACTTGAAATGTGCAGGAAAATGAAAATAGCAGTCTTCAGCTTGGAAATTTTTTGAAAAAGTGATGCATTTGAGTCTAATGTTTTGAAGGGTTAATTCAAAATATCCATTTTGAGTGAGGGTGTCATTTCACATCAGTATTTAGACTTCAAGTGCAGTTGAAGAGAAATGTTCATGGAAACAGCCCTCAGTATTTCTGGGAAGAAAAAACCCCATACAATTTTGATGAAGTTGATGCTTTCCTTATAAATTTCTGAGTTAAGCCATGTCTCCTGACAAGAAAAAGCATTTCTAGAAACCTTTCTACAAGTCCTATCCCTGATGCTTTAACAGTAACAGCCTCCCCTTCTGCAAGTGCTGCTTTTGATCAGGTTACACACTACCTGTCAAGCTGGGAAAGGCCCCAGTTCATTGCTCTTCTTGGGTTTATAGTTTGCTTTTTCTGAATGCTAGCAATTCCCTTTAAAACACAAATCTACATACCCTTCACTTGCTCCAGTCCTTGACAATGGGCAATGACTCCTTGGGGCTGCTGCATTAACGAACAAACAAGCTTGTGGTTGCGCTGCTGCCAGTGGACTGGGACGAGGTATTTCCCCTTGTGTTTCTGCTGGTTCCCTCCCTAGCAATATTTAAACATGCTTACACCTGCGTTCCAGGTGTGAGCTTAACTGGAGCCCTGAAAAGCTGGCTCTTGGGAGGGTGGTTCATTACTCTGTCAAAATAGTCCTGTTACAGCAATGTCTTGGGAGACTGAGACAGGCAGGAAGCAGTCATGCTCGGTGTACACCCTGGAAATGATTACCCTTATCTGTAAATGGTTCAGCAGCGCAGTGTCCACAGAACTTCTGCCTCCCAAACAATTAATGGTCCTTAGAGCTTTCTGAAATAGCAATCACTGTGCCAGGATGGCTGTGAAATGACTATCCAGCTGTATCTTCCAACCTTTTGGGTTTTTTACTAAGAATTTTCAAGGACACCTAAGAAGTGACTATACAAAAAAAAAGGGGGGGGGGGGGGGGGGGCGGGCGGGGACTCA
>JANHFX010005630.1:19823-37785 GCA_027560015.1 Chloroceryle amazona
CACGCCCGGCTGGAGCCCGGGATGTTGTGGGGGCTCTGGGCGAGCATTTATAGACCCACTCTCTATCGCCCACGGCTGGACCTGACGTCAGGAAGAACTTGATCTTGCCCGCTTTGCTCCTGCTTCTGAAACTGATCCTTGAAATGAGAGAACAGACTCTACACAATTCCCATGGCCTTGACATAAGGTACAGCGATAAATATACACCACTAATGAGCAATTACCATATAATCACCTTCCAATTAGCTCGCATAATGATGAATTAAACATTCTAGCCTGCTGGATTAGGTTTCTTACTTTGTATATTATTTACGAAGGCTAGCTTCTGCTGAGCACCAAATATCAAATTAGATAGGGAATTTTCAGTTGGGGGTAATTATGCATTCAATGCATGCCCGGAGTTTTTGTCACCAGCTAAGTAAAGTGTATTGGAAGGTAGTGTCCATCCTTTTATTTCTTTCCTTTTTGATGTCTTAAAACAAAGTCCATGCTTTTCTGCTAATGCTCTGCACGTCGCCTCCCCCGTGTTAATCCTTCTTCCTTCCCTAAGGCTGGACAGACAGAAAAACTGACGGATTTTTTCCCTGGGACGGTTAAATAATGAGAAGCAGGCAGAGGTAGGAGCTGGAGAAAGCAAAGGAGCTCTCAGGCACGCAGTTCTCTCGCCTCATGGTTGCACCATCCTCGGGAGATGGGAAAAGAAAACGTTTACACGGACAGGTAGAAAAGCCCTGGTCTTCCTCTCGGTGTGGCGGGTACCAGCCGGGCAGCACGGGAACACCACCCCCCCCCCCAAGCCTGCCTAAAGGGAGACAGAAAAATGGCTAGTTGGCTTGAATGACTTATGTTTCTCTTTTAATTTTACCAGAGATATCTCAAAGCTGTAGGCATGCTCATTACGTAGCCTGCAGTGTCTGTTCACTTATGTCCATAGTAAACCTAGAATGTTTTGTTGATGTAAACTGAGATTAATTTAGAGATGCGTGTAACTCCTGTGACTCTGATCACTCTGTGCCTCTTGTAGCTAATCTCTTGGGCCTACCTGGCTTCCTTGAGTTTAGTAGGTGTAATAGCTAAGAACAACAAATGTTTTTTTTTCTGTATTTTTTCTTCCTTTAGCTTTTCTGTGTTTACCACAAGGCATATCCTGAAGCTACTTTCCCTTGGCATGAAATATACCATCTACACATGGATCTAAAAGATTCTACTTGTAAATGGATATAAATGCCTTTTAGATTACTCTTTCCTTTATCCTCCTAACAGACTATCCATGTATGATGGTAAAGCAAGGGCGTCAACATCAGGAGTTAAATGCCAGGCAGTGTGGGGCAGCTGAAGAGTCTTCAGCTAAATTGCGTATAGGAACCTGAATGAAATGTCTAGAAGAGAATCTGCAGTTTCTTATCTAACAGAGACCTCTCCTTTCTCTCTGATTGTAATGTATTTCAGAGGGACCTTGCAGTTCCTTAGGGTGAGATGCCCTGCATGGACAGGAGAAAAATACTCGTTACTGCTGACATTAGAAAAAATTGTAACCAGCTAATAAGCTACAGCTGAAATGTCAAACACAAACCAATTTCTGCTTGTTCTGTGCAACCTTGAGCCTTTAATTTGTTGCCTTGTTGGGAGGATTAACTTTTTATACTTTTTGAAGTGATGTGAGGTCTGATGCAAGCATACTTTTGTATGAAAGAGTTCTATCACTCCTTATTTTGCAGCGTTGGGAATCAAGCAGTAAGGTGTGTTGCACAAACAGACTCTCAGTGGCAAGGAAATCTGCAGGGATGGGAAACCTGGTTAATATTTAGCAATTGCAATTTTGATCAGTTGTTTTAGATGGAGTTTGGGCTTGGGTGAAGCCATTTAATTGCCTTCCACTTTTTTTGGGTGGCCTTGTATTGCTGCAGACAAGGAAAGATTTTTGGATCTGTAAAACAAAGACCAAAAGTAAATGTCATAGTTCTGGTTAGATAATGAAAAGGAAAGATATCTGTGTGTCTTGCCTTTCTGTTTTGATTTAGACTTTCTTTGTTAGTCAAAATATTCCAACACGCTTGCTGAAATAAACACACCTCCTTTCCAATGTGATATTTAAGTTAAAGCTGTCTGAGGTGTCAAGAAGGTGCTTTTTTTCAGTCAGTGTTCCTCAGAGTGCTTTGAAAAGGCAAGAGGTCAAGACTTGGACAGCCAGTAATGGAAGGTAGTTTGTTGATGAGGTATATAAGAGGAAGGCAGTCAGCAATGAACCTCTTAGTTCACTACCTTTTTTGCTTTCTTGATGATGTTTTCTGTTGATGCTGTGTACCAGCTTCTTCCAAGACAAAGCAGAAAAGGTTTGCTTTGCCCTTGTGGCTTTGACCGGACGTCACGATGGAATGAGGCAAGAGGAAGCTCCCTTGCTGTACTTTTTCAGCCTTCTCACACCTTGCAAGAAGCTTTCAAAATCAAAACTCTTGATTTGTAAAAGAATTCTATTTTGTTTATGTAGGAGGAGGTGACTTGCATTACAGACAAATCTTCAAAAGGACTAGAGGCTTGTATCAGTTTTTTCCCTTTTCATGAATCCCCTGCTGTTACCAGCATTTCCCTCCCTGTTCTGCTTTGCAGTGGAAGGAGAGGATTGAGTGAGAGGCTGCTTTCTTGTCCCCTTTCCAAAGGAGTCCCCACCCACTTGCTGCTCATACAAGCCTACAGCCACCCGGCAATTTAATAGAGCTTCCCAAGAGGCTGTATATAGTTGGGCCAGATTTGCAGTCCAAAGGATGCAATCCACTTCTAGTTATGGTCCTCCGTTTTTAGGGAGGCCGAGAATGTTGGTAGTAATTGCTAACAGATCCCCCTCGAAAAGGAATGCAGCTCATGAGAGAGTGAGCAAGACAAACAGCCATTCTGTCTTTTTAGCAGCACCAGTGCTAGAAAATCAGTGTGTAAAAGCATCCTGCCTTGAGCAACACCCCCATAAATGCCAGAATAAACGAATACCTCAGCAGTGTGCTAGGTATGCTCTCAAGTCTTGAACACACCAGCTGCCTTAGTCCGGTACGGTGTGAGCCCTCCAGCATGTACTACCACAGCAAGGAGCTTTTGTGACACAGGCTGAATGCTAAAGTTGGTACGAAATTCTCAGTAAATTGCTCATGGAAGGGATCCCTTGTGTAGTCTGTGGATGGATAAAATGTCAGCCATCTTTCTTGTCATTCCCTGTGTCTAGTGTTAAGGCAACATTTCCAAACGAACCGTTCTGCTGTGGCTTGTTTTTGCTGTCCAGTTCCTGGTGTAGTCAGTGGCCTCGGGGTAGAAGGAGCCTTTCTTTGGCTTCCTCATCATGTTGTTGCTTCCCGTAGATTTTATTTTGTCACCATTTGAGTGTCAAAGAATGGACTGGGAGATTAGCTTGACCCCTGTGTCTCTGTTAGTAAACAGCACGATTCCTCCACATCCTTCACTTACTTAAATGCAGTGAGTGTGTATCTCGGCCAAATGTCTCACTTTAAAAGACTCATATTGCACACCAATAACATCAATCCTTGAAACAGTAGGGAGAAGTGTATGTAGCTCTTGTTACTCTCCTGAGCCATTCATGATAATTGGTCACAAGGGTTATGGGCTTGGAACAAATCCTGGTCTCTAAAGGGTGTATGCCTCTGCTGAAAGTGCTGGATGGCAACCAGCCTACTTGCATGAAAACATCTGTCTCTCATGGTGCAGCTGGGCATTCAGCTGGGGTTTGTGGTGATAGCTTCTGCGTGTAGCACTGCCTGCTCCTTAAGGGCAGGTGAGATTTGTGATAGTGTCACCATCTAGTGGCTGGCCCCGATAAAAGACACAGGCTGGATTGAACTCAAGCAGATGATGCCTTTGCTTTTCAGCTGGGAAAAAGCTGCCACACCTGTAATGGCTGCTAGCGTGTGCCTGGAATAAATGACTTGGTAATTACAAGTCTTCTCACCATGTTGGTTCCTCAGCTTGGCAAATGCTTGTTTTAACCTCACATGACTTCTTCCCTCACATTGGTCATTGCCTGTCTGCTACTTGTCGCATGAACAGAATGCCTTCTGCTATCTCAGCTATAAAGCCAGTGTCCTCTTCTGCTTCCTATCTTAACCTTTAGGCCTCTTCATCCTATGAAACCTTGAGAAAATGGCCACAGAGTAAGGAATAAAGTTAAAGAGTACTTGAGTTAGCAGGCAAATGAAAGTGCACATAGGGCCTTTTTCTTCTGTACCCATTCCGATTTGTTTGCCTTCCTAAGATCTCATCCAGTGACATTTGGAAAACATGGAAGTGATTTTTATGTGTATTTCTATGTATACATGCACATGTAGACATTTTGTACCATGCTAGAGATGCCAGTGAAATGCAAAGCATTAGCTGCTTTAGCTGCTTGCACCGTACTAGTCCTGTGGCAAATCTGAAGCATCTCTGTTTTCCTATGCTAGTACACACTGAGAAAACAAAAACAAAACCAAAACATCCAGAGAAAAGAGATAAATTAATTAAAAGTAGTCATTTGTGATGCATTGTTAGATGTACTTCTTGAATCAATAAACTCAGCCAGTTGTTATTTTCTTCTTTTTTTCCAGAGGTTTTATTTCTCTCTGTTCCCTCCCTCATTTTTTAAATCACATCAAATGTGGAGAAGCAGTGCATGTGGTTTCTCCTCTTTGAATCATTGTATGGCTGCCATGCTTATCTTATCAAGGTTTATATCCTCATCTAATTTAACTTTGCATAAATAATTACAAATCACTCATGAGACATTGCCAACTGCTCCAGTCCCACAAAATGACCTGACCTGAAACCCCAAAGTACTGAGAAAAATTCATCTCGGAGTATTTTTATAGGCAGTACTTCAAAGGAATTGTGGTTTAAAAATATGCAGCTATTTTGGTGACCACTTGTGTGGGATAAAGTTTCCCATCAGTAATAGCAGAACTGTAATAGAGCTTCAGGGAGAAGGAAGGAGTTCAGGGCAGCAGTCACAGCACCTTTTGCCTCATCCTGCTCAAGCATTAGGAGCCCCCAGAAGTAAACATTTGACTTTGGTAACAGCACGGACTGAATTTGTAGCAGAAATACTGTACATTTCTCATCACTTGCAGAGCATGAACAATTCCTCCAGAGAGTATGTGTGGCCGTTGCTCAGTTAGGAGCAATATTCTTTATCTTCTGACCAGGTGTGAAGAGTGGTTCAGCAGTGTAATTGGTTAGTGATGGTTTGAAAGACCAAAGATAGGAACTGGGAAACATGGCTGCAGATCTGCAGCTTGCAGCTCTGTTCTGGGCATATTTACAAGTGACTCTCATGTGTGGAGGCTTAGGGTGATGAAGCTGGACCTGCAAGAGCAACCTCTGAGAAGTCCTGTCTGTGCAGCATTTCTTTCCAGCTACTGAGATGCATCTCATCCTCAGGGTGTGGAAATTTAGCCTCACAAAACACAGGGGGTAGACTTAGGTTGGAGTGTTCTTTGCTCCTTGGCTAACAGCTTGACTTACCCGTTAGTATGGGAAAAATAAGGCAAGGTGGGTTTTTTGTTCATAACTAACTTTTAGTTAAAGGAAGGAAGCTATTAGTTATATAAGTTCCTATTTTGATGATAAAGGCAGCTTCTCTGAGATACAGAGGGCTTGACTCATTTACAGAATGCTCAAAGTGACAGCCCACAGTAATGGTTTTCATGGCTACTACTAGGTAAATCTGCTAGATCGATTGGTCTTCTCTAACTTTACTGGGGAACATTAATATGAAAATCAAGATCTTTTCACTTGCTCACAAAGGTAGCATTAGTTGAAATCAGAATGCTGGTACTTGCTAGTGTAGATGCACATTTTAATCCTTTGGTCTTGTGGTAAAGCTGTTGATTAGTCCATAAATCAAAGTTGGTTTCTTTCTGAAGTCCCTGCGCTACTCTGACTAGGAAGGTAAAGGGCTGACAAGCTAACATTGAAGTACATGAGGAAAACGGTGTTTCAGATATTTTGTCAGCAGCTGGCAGCATGCCTGTCATCTTTTATGCTGTGTTCTGGTTTGGAAACCCTAATGTTTAGTAGTATTGCCTTTTAGTGTATTTCTTATCATCATCAATAAGATAAAAGATTTAATTGTTGATTTCAGGTGTGTTGGGCAAACACCAGGTTTTTCAGTTTCAGTGTATCAGATATGCAGTATATTAAGATAAGACTTTTGACAACCTCTGCTATAGATTCCAGTGTTAGTGAAGCGTCATGGAATTCACAAAGCCTTAAAGAAATTGTGTTCTTTGTCACTGACCCTTCAGCAGTCTGGCTTTTGTAGCTTCACTGGTAGTTGTGGTGGTTGGGGACAACAAACGGAAGAACCTAGTTCTTTAACGATATTTCCAGTCCTCAAGGACATGCTTCAATACAGATGCTAAATTTTGAAGAAGAGAGTAAATTGAAGTCTGAACAACTTGTTAAATAGAAGAATCAATAAAATTGTACTGGCTTTTACTGCCAGTAGGTAAAAGAAGTTTGGAAAAAAAACCATTAAGAACTAAGTTTTATACTTAGTGAATGAAGGTTTTGTTGGTCCTTTGAATCAATGCCAGCAGGACTGTCTTACCTGGCTTAAAATTAATTTGACAAGTCTGGCTGAAGCACAGGATAGAAATCAGAGCAGAGTGAGTTTGTCTTCATTTCACACTGTCCTCATGGGTCAAGTTCCAGGAACCAGTGTGTATTAACCAGACCTATCTCTCCCTTTAAATCTGTTCTTCAGATTACTTAAAAAGTTGTGGCAAGCTTTTTTTGTCTCCTTAATTTGGTCTAGGTAGTGAATAAAAATTTAGCCTCTTCTTTTCCCCATTTCTTCCAATGGGCTTCCACAGCTGTTTGAAACCTAAATGAGTTAGGAACTAACAAGATGCTTACTGAATGTCCTATATACCTAGCAAAATGGACCCCTGAACTTCTTTGCTGCTTTTACATAGTGCTGTAGTGCAAATAGTAACTCATTGGGCTTTCCTGCTTTCAAAGGAGTTCCTCCAACTCTTTGTCTTCCTTCCACACCTTCCTGCTTTATAATGAATTGTTCTCTGTAATACATTAATACAATATATCTAGCAAGACACCAATGAAATCCTTCACAGGATTGCTATGAAAGCACTACCACTGTCCTGTGCAGGGAATTGCAATTAGGACCTTCTTAGGATCAGAGGAAATTGTGCCTGTGGTCCTGTTTAGTTGCTGGATTTCATTAGTGTGGAACCATTGGGCCATATATTCAGCAGTGGTGTGTTATTTGCAGTGGTGTACCAACACAAGTTTTATGCAAAAATAGCTGATATCTCCTCTTCTGAAAAAAAAAAAGGGTTATGTTGTCAATTGTGTTATGAATGGATTATTTGGATTATTCTATTGGAATAATTTTGATAACCCCTGTAATGAGAAGCTCGATGAATATATTAGGTAAGATTTGCACACTTTCATTGTAGTTTTGATCTTTCTCTTGATTGATGTAATTTTAGTTTTCTTGGTTTTTGTTTTCTTTTATGTCCCGTTGTTTATATGAATTGTGTTTGGGGCACAGTTTTCTAATGGTGATCCTTATTCTTCCCAGGATTGGTCTCCTTCAGTCTCATTTTCTGCAGCCCTTGTAAAAATTAAGCCGCTTGTACAATGTGATATGATTGTTCTAGGGGAGTGGACTTTAGCTGAACAATGCTGCCCTGTCACTGAGCTTTGCTCCTCTACTGAGACAAGCAGGTGATCACAAAATTTTTTCAAAGAGGATTGGTGAAACCGTAGTTGTTTTTGTGGAATGGCCCAAAAATAGATGAGTGGGAGAACTCTTAATAAAGCACTGACTGTAAACAAACCACTAGATCCACCTGAGGGACCTCAAAATCCTTATCTATGAATGACTCGGGCTTAGCTGGCATTGCTGTGGTGCATCTGTGGTACAGTGGAGGTATCTGTGTCAGGCTGGATGCTGTGTGCATGCATGCACACACACTGCCCTTTGCTATCCATTAAGAAATGAAGTGCAGCGTAGGTCTGATGGGTCAGCTTTAGTTTGTCTTCTAGATGGCTTCTGGCTGGCCTGGCAGCTTTTAGTGTGGACTCAATGGTTGCTGAACAATTTATTTTTTGCACAGTAGCCATTTGTTTAAGGGAGCCATTTGTTGGGAGTTTTGTGGTATCTGAAAGGTGGCAGCTATAGTGAAATTCCCAAATGTGGGATATTCCAGTGCACTGTACTGTATTGTTGTAGCCACTGGGAAAAAGAAGCTGCACTGGGCACCCAAAGAACAATTTAGAAGTAATATCTTGTTGAACATCATTGTTGAGAACATCATTGTATGTTGAGAGTTAAGACATTAAATATGAACTTCATCCCCGTGGCTTGCTGTAAAGACTTTTAACCTGCATTGGTCCCGGCTGTAGTCTGCTTTGCAGATTTCAGTGATATTTCATCATAAACAATGCTTACTCTTATTCTTCACACAGAACTGGATTTCTGCTAAATAAATACTTGCTTTGGCATCCTATTTTATATGCCTTTCTTGTGTGTGAAATTAAGAATAAATTGAAAGGAAGATTGGCTTGGAGCTTTGTTTTATTTTACAGAATAATTTATCTAAGTGGCATTTTTGAAGTGGAGAAACTAGCTTAAATGTTGTGTAAAGTTGTTTATAATTTGTTGTCTTTTTCCTCTCTTACGACAGTGATCCGAGCTAAAGTTGTGGGGAAGAAGCTCATGAAAGACGGGCCATTTGGTACAATGCGATACACAGTCAAGCAGATGAAGGTATGTTTGCAGACATTTCAACATAGGCTTATAGATATGATCATGATTCTAATTATCATGTAATAACAAAAACAGTTTGCAAACTTAACAGCACCTCAACTTTTCTTATCGGTCAGCCAGAATGGAAGGTAACCAGCAATTAGTCAAAATTTACCTGGAGAGGGGGAAGGGACAGGAAGAGGGCATTCCTGAGAGGCAGTGGTGAATACCTGAATTCTTCCTTTATTTTTAAAACTTCTGTTAGTAAAAGATGCCAGATGAGCTTCTGTAGGTACTGTAGTCCTGTTTGTGTTCAGCATACAGTGTTAAGACTATGGAAATGCAAGCTTTTCCATGCAGCACTTTCCTTAAATTCAAGGTTTGGTGGTGGTAGGGGGGTCTGCCAGCCTTAGGAGAGTGTTCTTTCATCTCTTCTTTCCTTGCATTCTTGTGACCACCAGTTAGAGCGATGGCAGTTTTTTTCCATGTACAGAACAACTGAAACTAGTATAATGAAGTCTTTATATAAAGCTAAACCAAACACTGTAGCTTTCAAATACCATCAGCTCAGAAGAGCTGTAAAGTATTGACTCAGAGATGAAAAGAGATAGATCTCCTACACCAGTTGCTTGGTTTCTCTCATTCCTCTCTTCAGACCTCTAATTCTTAGCTGCACAAACTGCACTCTACCTGCTGCTTTGGACCATTTTTGGGTTGTTTTTTTTTTCCCTCCTTTAACTGCCCCTGTTATGTAATGCTAAAAATCAGTGCTAGATTGTTTTTCTTGGCTATGCCATTCCAGTCATAAGACTGGTTTATGTCTTTAAAAAAAAAAAAAAAAAAAAAAAAAAGGGAATGGAAAAGCTTGGCAGAGACTGCAGAAATCTGAAACACATTAGACAAAGTAAAGATTCAGAAAAAAGCAGTCACTTGCCTGCCTGGTAACAGTAACTCTCTTTATAAGACATTTTATAGCTAAGCACGAAAGCTGGGAGGAGGAGATGCAAAGCCTGTTTCATAAGCTGTTGTAAAACCTCACACGTAGCCAAATCTGGTCCTGGCATGGCTCTTCCACTCGAGTGGAATGCTTGCACTTTGAATAAGAGGTTCTGGGCTTACTAACTTTGTGAATCTTAAAACTTTCTTTTTAAGATTCAAAAGGAAATACATATTTGTTGATTAACTTGTATTTGTAAAAAAAGGCAACTAGTTGTGTTTGCAACAGTGAGACTGCCACTCTTTTTTTTTGGTTTTGTTTTGATGTCTGTCCCTGGCCTCATCAGGCTTGCAGCTCTCTGTGCTGTTCTTGTCCAGTTTTGTTGCTCTCTAGCTCAGCAAGTGTACCCCAATTCACCAGACTGCTTAGCGTCCACACTGAAGCTGCAGCGGCTTCAACTTTTCTTTTTCTGATTTCATCCTGGTCTGTCCAGGAACCCTACTTTCCTTTCTACTCAGTTCCAAGAGTTTGGTGCTGCCTGTCCTAACATATGACCATGAACAGGGTCCAGAGGTGATCTAGAGTAACAGTAGTTCCAAAATGGCTACACTTAACTAACTATAATCTCTCATAACTAATGATGCAACCTGCCCCACTGTCAACCAGTGAGCTGAAGTGTCAGAGATGTCAGGACTAGCATTAAGCATTCCTCTTCTGACCTAGGAGCCTGCAGCAATGTCGTATAGAAAAGGCTTCCGTGTGTCTGCTGGCATAGGCAAGGCAAGCGTGTTGAGTGGTACAGCAGCCACTCTACTTTCAATGCACACCATCATGTCAGTCTTCAAATGATTCCTGAGCCTGTCCTGGCTGTTCTCATTGGATTATTCTGCAGCACAGAGACAGGGTGTTTAGAGCAGATACTGCAGTAAAGCAAGAGTGCTTTTAAAGGGGGAATCATCTCTTGGCCAAACGGCCCCTATGCCCGCTACATAGATGCGGGCTGGTGGGATGTTGCATTGCATATGTAACTGTGACTGTTGGCAGGAAGGAGCCCGAAGCAGTCAAAGTGCTCAGTAAAACTGGAATGTCCGGAGGGCATAGTTCTTGATAAACAAACAAACCAACCAACCAAGTGTCTTTTTTGAAACCCTGCTGTCTTTCTGCTGAGCTTAGAGACTTCAGTATAAAGAGGGATTCAGCTCCATACAGTGGGGGAGCTCCGAATGATGCAGCAGTTCTCTTCCTTTCTTGCCCCAATGAAAGCTGACTGTCCTCCTGCTGCAAAGAAAACTAAGGAGACCTATGGCTCAGCACAGCTGCATGGGAACAACTCTAAATATAAAACTAACATATCAGTGTTTTTTCGCCACCTATAAACCCTTCTGCACCTGCAGATGAAGATAAACAAGCCATTTAGTCTATCAGAGAGTGCTGAATTGCCTATGAAAAGCATTGAGAACCTTAAAAGGCAACAATCAATCTTTGTATTTCTTTCACGGTTCCTTGGAGTTTGTTGTGGCTGATTCTTGCTGATTCTTGCTCTAACACTCCTGAACTCATTGCTGAATTTCACAACTAAACCGGCCTGGGGCCTGGACTGAAGCACAAGGTCAGCCCCCAGGCATGGAGCAGTGCCAGGCTTTCTAGTGATCAGGTTTGTTGACTGAAAAGGCCTTGTGCTGTTTCAAGTATCCTCTGCCTCCCCCCACTGCTTTCTTAAATTATTTAAGAATATTTTCAAGATCCCATTGTCCGAAACTGCACAGGACTGATATAACCCCTGCATGTTCTGTGATGCTGCAGTGCGTTCTAAGAACGGCACAAACCTATTTCAGGAAACCGCAGAGGAAACAAGGAGATAAGATATTTCTGCTCCATGTGCACAAACAGTACCAGTTGACCATGGCAGCACTCTGCACAGGCTGCCAGAAGCAAGGAAGCTTTCCTGGGTTTGTTGCTAATCTGTAAAATGAGTCTCAGGGGTGGAACATGATAGTTACTCCCAAGAGGAAAGAAGTGGGGTGGGATTAATTTAGTTTAATTTTAGACAGACTAAAATAAGGTCTTGAATCTTTCCTGCTCTTTTGATTGTCAGTGGAGGGAGACAGGAACCACCAAAGTGAAATTCAGCCCACCAGTCATAGACAGCTATTTCAGATGGTCTGAGTTGTTCTGGAGGTGCCCATTGTTGGTGTTTGACTAGAGAGGATGCCTAATTCCTAAGAAGCATCTAGATTTTAAGTAGCTGAAGGTTAGCAAGATGACTCCAAGCCCTGGTGTGTAGTGTGACCTCACACGGGAGAGATAAAGTGAGGAACATCCTACTGCAGGATGAAGTCAATCATGCAGCAGAAACCCCCAAAAGATTTGCATGTGCATTTCTGAGGGAATATGGAGGCTGCTAAGGGAATGCTGACACAGCTGGAAATAGAACAGCACTAGCAGACGCCACCATGTGATGCTTGCTAATATTTTGTTCCCTGTCATTATGCTTCTGAAAATACACATTTGTGGTGACAGGAGGACTCCTAGGGTGGCAGTTAGGAGAAATGCTAGCTTAATGGTTGGTTTTCTTCTGACTCGTCTAATAGCACTTCCAGGATATTTTGTGTATCCAAAAAAATAACACTTAAGGTATTGCTTTATTTGTTTTGAAAGAGGATATCTGTAGAAGAGTCCACCTTGCCAAATTTTCTTTTTCCTCCCATGAGAACCAAGGTCATGATGAATTTTCTTTAGCCATCAGGGGATGTGGCAGACCCTGTCTGCCCCCAGCACTGGGTGAAATAGTGTGACAGTTGCTAGCATTGAGGAAGGAGTCTGAGAGGTGAGCTGAAAGTGCTTTTTGAGAGGCTGAGGATGCTTCCATCAGCAACCCTGACAGTGGTGTCCCTGATGATAATATGAGCAGGAAATTAGGTCCAGGGCTTGAAAACCAAACCCCAGTTCAGCATCACTTGTTACTTCATAGTCAGTCATGTTGAGCTTGGTGGTGCAGAAGGTGTGAGGAGTGACAACTGTAAGGGTCCTGTAGGGATGTCCTGAGTAGCTTCTCAGAGGAATGTTTTGTCTAGCTTGTACCTCTTTCTGTAGGGGGGAGAACAGGCTCAAAAGGTGCCTGTGCATGTGTAGACTTTATAGCACAGATACCTAATTAGCTCAACACTACTTGAAGCTTAGAACTGTGAGTGACAGGTCACTTGTTCTGCACATGCACAGCATACAGCTTTCTGCAGTGGAGATAATGCACTGCCTGGAGAGACTGGGCAGTCCCAGCTGTTATCTTATCTGCTCAGATATTGTTATCATAGCTTCTTGGTGTGACACCCACTAGAATGGGGTCTAAACACGTTCTTTATTCTGTGTGCCTTTCCTCACAATACCCTTGGAAGCAGGGCAAAGCTGTTACACAGATGAGGAACAGAAGTGTACTGAGGTCTAACTGACTCATCCAGAAGAGACAGACAGGATGCCAGAACCTAGATCTCCAGCTATCTTGAGCATAATTGGAAAATATGAGTAGATCATCTCATACAAAGAAAATTGCAGGGGTAAAGTAGAGATCAGGCAACGTTCCGTTCTTCCATATTCATTGAAGGACTTTGCTTGCTTACAGACACAATGGTGTATTCCAGATATGATCTGTGAGCTTTTGTTGATGCATTATGATTCATTTAAAAATGCTTTCCTTGCATACTTGCTGGCTGTAGAAGGAAAATGTAAGCCCTTCAGAATGCCTTTTCCTGCAAACAGCAGGGCTGTCACCCAGTTTGTGATACTGGTATAATATTATGCTGATTGGGATAATATAACCAAGGATTAAAAAAACCAACCTGACAGACGTTCTGTGGATTGTAGATAGGACAGAACATAGTTTGGCCTCTCAGCATAGCAGAATTAGTAGTAGCTTTTTATATTTGTATATGCAGTATCTGGGCCTAGCATAAAATCTGTGAATTTAACAGACATTCTTTCAGACAAAAAAAAAATGGTTTGTTGTTTTTAAAGAAGGTGGAGGAGCAGTAAAATACCCTGGAATTATATATATATATATGTATAGTTGAATTGAACATGAATATGCTCTTTCTATCAATAAGGCTGACAGAGAAAAGGAGAGGCTGGGAAATGCTATGAAACCGATTCTCTCCGACTCTTATGTTTCCCTTTAACTTGTAAACATTGGCCATTCATACAGTTGGTGGGGAAAAAAGAGACACTGAATGCTTTGAAAAGATAACCAAATTTTAAAGATAGAATTTTCAGGAAAAGAATCCTCAATGTTTCAAAACTAGGATATGTTTTATTGGGTCCAACATTCACATGGAGTGGTTTTTTCATTGCTAACGCACAGACTTCATGATGCTACGAACAGGTGGACATGAGTTTCCCTAAACTGCAGTAGTAAGGTCAGGTCAGACAGGGACAAATGCTAATTTCCAGCTGAATCCAACTGCCACTGTGTCTGTGGGTTCATATTTCAATTAAGCTGAACTGTAAGAAAGATGATGAAAAAGGAGGAGTGTAGAGGAGTTATGTATACGCGATATTTTCTTTATGGCGCCCATCAGTACTGGGCTAATTTTAGGAGATGGGGTAGAATTCTATTCCTGCATTCAGTTAGAGAAATATTAAATCCTTGCTGAGGTCAGCAAGAGCTGTGAATGCTGGGCTTTTGAGAGGGAGGTGTCTGGCTTGATCACTTAGATCAAGCGCCAAAGGTTTGAAACTCTTACAGCAGCAACACTGGAAAATAGGGTCATTGTTTAAAAGAAAAATCCCTTAGTATGGAAGACATTGTTTCAATCACATGAAGGAAAAAGGTTGCAAACTTGAACTAATTTAGTTTCCCCCTAATTATGAGCTATATAAGAGAAAAAATTGTTCAGGATGTTGGCAGAGCTTGCAGTGTTGGAGTTTTGCTCACTCAGTGCCACTAGAACTAATGTGAGTGGAGAAGAGTGGTCCCTGTGTTGAATTGCAATGGCTCGGTAGCAGGTGGGTGTTCTGCTTTACCAGCAGATCTGGTGGGGAGACATCCATCAGAGTCCAGCTAGTGCCCTTAGTCCTTCACCACTGTAAGTGCTAAAAGTTCACAGCTTGCCACCACAGGCTAGGAAGGTAGATTGTAAAGAATCCAAGTGCAAAGTTGACTTAAAGCATTTTTATTCTTTCTCTAGATGTACCGGGGCTTCCAGATAATGCCACATGTTCAGTACATCTACACAGAAGCCTCTGAGAGTCTTTGTGGAGTGAAGCTGGAGGTCAACAAGTACCAATATCTGATTACAGGTAAAGGACAGCATATTTCTTCATAATCAAAGCCTCATCTGTTCTATACATAGGCCTGCTAAGGTCATGGGCAGCTGTGTAGACAGCTGTATGTGCAGCTTCCCAAGTGTTAAGATGGCCAAAGGTATTTTGGTGTTCAGTACTCTTTAATGCTGAGAGTCATTTCACTCTCTAGATTTCCCTCTCTTTTCTGAAGTATCTCTTATGCCCAGTGATGTTGTGACAAATAAGCTGTATGACAGTCCACAGCTGTTAGTTCATACCTAAGCTGATGTGTCTGTCACAGGGAAGTGGATGCTACTCAGCTGTGCCAGAAATGGAAGGACCCTTTTGGAACGAGATGGAGAAATGCAGGCTGCCAAGATGGGGGGATGCAAGGAGACAGAGATGTGATGGTTGCCAAGTCTTGATTCTAGTGAAGGTGTCAGTTCACTTTGCTCTGTTGTTGAGAGGAACTTAACAGAGCTACTCACCTGCATGTGTTGCTGCTGCCTACAGCTGGCACAACACTCCTAACTTACTGAAGTATTGTAATCTTGCTGGCCAGAGATTCCTGAATCAGTTAATAAAAAGAAAGCAGTTGCTGAGCAGTGGCTGAAGCCAAACATATTGAGAGCATTAGCCATCTCAGGAAACGGGAAAAGTGCTTGAGCTGAGAAGTGCTAACTTGTGACCATGTCTCTCTGTTTTCAAGGCCGTGTGTATGAAGGGAAGGTTTACACTGGCCTGTGCAACTGGTACGAGAAATGGGACCGGCTGACTCTGTCCCAGCGTAAAGGACTGAATCATCGTTATCATCTGGGCTGTGGATGCAAAGTATGTGTGTCTCTAATTAGGTATCGCTAAGACATTCAAACCCTAGAATTCTGTTTCCCCTGGCTGGTAATACCAATGATGCTGCTGAACAGCCAGGAAGAAAACTGGGGGACCACAATTTTTACAGGGAAAAATTAAAAGCTCTGCTTTAGTGTTGAAACCAGAGAAGAGACAATGAAATAAAAATGCAAAATTGGGGTTGGGGGCGGCCTTTGGAAACCATGCAGAATCTTTTGCAGGTTAATGAAATCAGGTACTAGAGGCTTGGCAAGATATGCCCAGCTTTTTTTTCCTGTGTAAGCATCTTGAGTGCTTAAAACCTCACAGCTTGGCACTGACACTAAGATTTTTGCTCATGGCCCCAGGCCTGCAAAAGCATAGACACAAGCTCAACTTTTCTGCACCTGAAAATCCCCTTTGACTCTGGAATTACCTGTGTATATGAATCTAAGCACTTGCTTAGGTGCTCGCCTAACTAAGGCTAAATTCTGGGTTAGAAAGCAGGGTTTGAGGGAGGAGAATTTTGAATCCCTTGTCTCTGGCAAAAAGACAATTTATGTGATGTTGTGTTTTCATGTAGCCTTACCTGACTGATTGCTCTTTCCAATTGCAGATTAGGCCCTGCTACTATTTGCCCTGCTTTGCCACCTCCAAGAATGAGTGTATTTGGACAGACATGCTCTCCAACTTCGGCCACTCAGGATACCAAGCGAAGCACTATGCCTGCATCCAGAGGGTGGAAGGTTACTGCAGCTGGTACAGAGGATGGGCGCCTCCAGATAAAACGATAATCAATGCCACAGATCCCTGAGCACGCTATCCCTTCCTTAATCTCCCCTCTCCCTTACTTGTGGCTGATCTTCCTTTGGACACTAACTCTTACCAGATCATGATGATGACAATGAAATTAGTGCCTGTTTTCATGCAAATTTTAGCACTTCGAACACTTAAAAAAAAAAAAAAGGAAAAAAAAGAAAAAAAAAAGGAAAGAAAAGAAAAGGATAAAAAAGTCTGTGCTACCTTACTGAATTTGTAATCACCTTTTCCATTTTTTGATACCACTTATTTTGATCAGACAACATTTGGGAGCTTACTTTTGCACACCAGAGGGAAAAACGGGAGGGGGAAAAAGAAAAAAAAAAAAAGAAAGAAAAAAGATGGAGCTCTGTCTCTCTTACATGTATCGTTAGCTGTAGCAATATAATCTCTATTTTTTTAGGAAAACAAAAATCTAAAAACTATGCCAATTAGGCACTGTATTCTTCTATGCGCTGGCTTCCTGTCACCCCTCCTCATGCACTAAGTGCTGAAAATATGTAGACAAATCTATCCGAAGGAAAACAGGTTTCATTAATCAGATTGGCAAATGAAACAAACTGAAAAGAAACCCAGCCTAAACTCTGGAAAAAATGATGTCCAAAAGAAATCCTCCTCCATGGGAGAGATTGGAATGTGATTGACTCTAGCACTGGGAGAATTCACCTGGTGTGTCTGACCACATCATCTGGTAAAAGCATTGTTGACTGATTGTCCTAACTGATTCAGTCACAGTGTGAATGCAACAGCACATTTGAAGTTCTGGCTTTCCCCAGAACAAAAGAGAGAGAGTATTTTTTGGTTTTGTTGTTGTTTTAAAACACAAAAGTACCATCCCCTATGTTCAGGGAGCTAAATCCACATACAGCAGGGCCAATAAATTGCTGTGCCATCCTGTTTTGAGCAGCATTGGCCCCTGAAACTTTTATAGCTTAGCTTCAACAGCAAAACCAGCTTGTGAACACCTTAAACCAAACAGATGTGAAAATACCAACTGTAAGTCAATCACATAGAAGAGGGAAAGGGGAGACTTGCTAGAGCTCTTACTATAAAACAAAAAATTCTATTGCCAAAATAGTGTTTTGCTGAACTAAGATGTATATACGCATAATGACATAAGCTATTTTTGACAGGACATGGAATTTTTTTGGTGTTGTAAACAAAAGAATGGTTTGATTGTGTTTTAAAGACAGAAATATTGACATTCCGAGTCAGTGAATTGTTTTTAAGATACTGAAGCTTCAGTGTATCTGCAGTAATGGCTACAGTCATTCTTTCCTCCGTACCTCCTTGCACCATGGTTCCTCTCCTGCAGCTACACTAGCTGCATTTGTTTATGTAGTGAAAGGAAGTGG
>JANHFX010005630.1:37885-68676 GCA_027560015.1 Chloroceryle amazona
AATCCTCAGTGTGATCACTTTTTCTTTAAAGTGAGCCCAGGGTGCTTAATTCAGGTGTGTGTGTGTGGCTGCAGTGCGGGGGCTAGGCAAGAAAAAGTGGTCTTCTAATAAGTGCTGGCTGGGATCATAAAATTTCAGCTGCCTGGAGGATTCCTTCTGTGTCAAGTGCTGTTTTTCCCTCTAGGCACTGTTAAGTATAGCTCTGTGCATGTGCTCATGCCCTGTCCTGCAGTGATGTGGGAGGAGGAGCCTTACTGTCTTGTGCTTTGCTGTTGACTGGAGAAGTTTTTTTCGTTCTATTTTGTTTTTTATTAAGAAAACTATAATATAATTTTTCTTATCAAATAAAAGTATTTTAAGTTTTAGTGATGGTGAAGAAGGGGTGCTGAGAAAATGGGTGACTGAGTTTTGGATGGGGAGGGCTTGGGCAGGGAGAAGATTATGCATAACTTTGTTTTTGTACTATTATGATTATTTATCTTAAGTTTCCATATATCTTCAGTTCATTCCACTTAAAGCAGAGCTGCCACCAGCAGGAAAAAGTGTTGCAGTGATGCCAGGTCGGGGCAATATAGCATTTTACAGTCAGTGACATCAGTTACTAGAGAGTTGTTTGGAACCTCTTAGCCAAATGGAAAGGAGACGGTGTCTGACACAGGCCCTGATGTGTTTTTAAGTTCTTTGCATGATACCAGAGCTCTGCCAGATGTCCATCCTCTGAAATGGCCCATTTACTAGATCAATTGTTGCAGCAAAAAGTGTGTAACTTCATTTTTAAAATGAACTTTAAAGGGCATTTTCAAAGAGTTGATGTAAGAGGCGCCCAGGTCTGCTGTGTAATTTTTTATTTTGTTTTCAGCTGCTCCGAGTGGCAGCACAGCACGAAACACACTGAAAGTCTCTTGCATTTTCCTGTGCTTCAGGCTTGGAACATTTTTCAGAAGTCCTCTTCCCTGTGACTACTCCTAAATTATGGGTTGGAGATGAGAGGGAATGTAGGGTGCTTCACAGCACTCGGGTCAGGTGGTAGGTCAGAATGTCGCCCCTTTTTGCAGAGTGTGGGGTTGTGCTTTGGGCGTTGTGGAGCAATCTCTGTTCGAGCTGTGCACAGCTGACAAAACGCCTGAGGGTCACTGAGGGCAGAGTGGAGCTGGCCTCGCCACTCTCACTGCATCCTGTGGAGTCGGCATTGCTGGAGGTGGCCCTCCTCAAGCTCAAGGGGATTTCGCAAAGCTGACGTCTCTTTGAGCTGCAGCCGCTTTTCATGGCTTTGGAAGGCTAAATGAAAATGCTTCTTGATGCAGTGAAGTGTTGATTTGAATTTTCATTAAGCTGCAGCTCTGCATATTTTACCTGTCACTGATTCATTTAGCTAGCTGAGACATCACAGTATTGCACTCGAATTATTGTGAAAATATTTGCATTCTAATACCATGAGGACTTTTGTCCCTAAGTAGGACATAATATAGCTATGTGCTTTGTAAACAACAAAACAAACAGATGCATTACCAGAAAATGAAGCATATTCCCATTTTATACTGAAGACGGTAAAATATTGATGCGGACAGCTAGACCGGCAGGGCTGGGGGTTTGGTAGCAAATCTTCCCCCTTGCTGTGTAACGAAACAGTTCTTAAGGCTTTTAAATATGTGGAGCAAAAAGGAAGGGGAAGAATCCAGTAAAAATACATTTCTTTTGGGAGGCTTCTTAATCTTGTTTCTGTGCATGCTATCAGGGACACGTATTTCTTGGGCTAAGCTTTAGCTTGTGCTGACTGAAGGCTCCCTTGAAGTGGGAGGGAGCCATTAAATGGATTGAAAAGGCTCTAAAACAAACTCAAAGACTTTCTTCCTTTCTATCTGCTCTCTTTTCTTCTGTCTTGCTAAGTCACTTCTGCTCTCAATTACAGCAGGCCATGCAGTCTGTGGGAACACCAGGCATGGAGATGTGAGGAGGCAGGTGTGAGGTTCTCCCCAAAATGGTAGGCTATGGAGCACACAGTGGCTTGCAGCAGCACAAATCTCTTCCTGTCACCTCTGTCATGCTCCTCACTTCACCCCTTAATCTAAGGTCAGAGAAGCTGTCAATGGCACAGTTCATGTGAGCACAACCTCTGGACATGTATAGGATGATGGCTTCCCCCCTCATGCTCTAAATATACCACCTTATTAAAAGTACTTTTAAACATCCATAGCTCATTTCTAGACTGTTGCTGTTCTCTTTCTTACATATATTTTTCCTTATTTGCTTGAGAGTGTTTTCCCCTTTAGAATGGCAAAAAATATGAAAAATGTATTGAAGGCTTGGGAAAGATTGGATTCAAATTTCCAGATTGTAGGGGGTAGAGAGAAGAGATCTGTTCTTGGAGTACCTTGCATGAAGTCTTCTTGTGGAAGGCTGCTTCCTTCCTTTTATGGGACAAAACTGCCATTTTAGGTCTAAATTTCTGAAGTTTTGAAGAGTTACATGGCCCTTTAGGTAGGACTATTCTAACAGCTAAATACATCACTGTATCCTATTCATACTTGGCTGGAGTGAAATGCTACCTCATGGTGATGGGAAACACACTGTTGTGTTTTTTACAGTATAGACTGTTGGAAGTAAAGGCCTCCATGGGAGCAAGTTTCCATTCTTTCAGATGTCTCAAACTATATCTCACCTGTTAATGTATTTTGTAGCGTAAAAGGACAGAACAAAATTTAGAGAACTGTAAAAAAAAAAAGTCTTTTTAGAATAATCAGCTTTTGGAGCTACCAGCCCTGAGAAGAACCTTAAAAATCCATTAAGCATTTGCTGCTGCTTTGCCTGTACTGCCTTCTCCTTCTCTCTGATACTGTCCTTCCTTCACAGAGCCACTCTGCTGTTCCTGATAGTCATGGAAACTTGGGGAGGGAACCAAACCCATGTGAAAAATCTTGTCCAAAAGGAATGTATTTGTTGCTAAATTTTCTAGCACTGTTTACAGTTTTCCTCCATGTTATTTATAAATTTTATATTCAGTGAATGTATATTGTCTTTTAAGGTAATGTTGCATAATGTTCACTTTTTATAGTGTCCTTTTATTCTAAACAGTAAAGTGGTTTTATTTCTATCACAGACATTCTGTCTCTGCTTCACTTACATTAGTTTCTGTCCACTTCAGATGTACACAAATGGATTTACAAGTGAATTTATTAATTTCCTTCTCTTTCTTGATGCTGCTTTATTGGGCTCAAAGCAGATATTCCACCGCTGGCAATTACTGTGCTTTGGCAAAGATCCTTCCAGCAGTCTCTCCCTCTTTTTAAGAGGTTGATCTCTAAGACTTGTTACTGGGGTCATAAGGCCAGGATAGGTGAAAAATCCCTTTTGAAGTTCATGCGTCTCACTTGTTAACTGGCCATAGGGGGTCAGTACAGAGCAAGGCAGTCATTAGGGCTGTGATGTAGCACCACTGTAGCCTTAGAACAACAGTTGCCAGATTGCTCTTATTTCCACTAAAGTTATCACTGTGGGGGAGGGTTGAAAGGTACACGTCCATGGCAAAGGGAAGAGAGATTCATCTCTTGGATCGTTTCTGCTCTGAAATGTCAGAGCCTTGCAGCCTCTTTCTACTGTTTCAGGCTGGCTAAAAACTCCTTTGTCATGAGAAGGAAGTTTCAGAAAAAGCATTTTCAAATAAGTTAAAATGCTCACAAAAAAGGGACTACTGTTAGAAATTTCCTTTATCTCCCTTTTTCTTTAGGAAAATGTCTATTGTCTACATGGATGAAAGAACAAACCAGATTTTTAAATCTATGTTTAATCCAAAGGTTTAGAAAGTAAGAATTGAAAAGTTGTGGACATAAAAGGTTGAGAACCTCTTATGTGAGTATTTCATTGCTTAAAGTACACACTGCAAAGAGGTGAAACTATAACACTGGTTATAAACACTTCCATGAGGTCTGCCATCAGAAGACCACAGTGTATTTTGAATGCTGTTACAGCTTGAAAATGCCTCCAGGAAAGGGAAGAAAATGAGTGGGGAATGGGGACCATTGTATTCCTGTCTGACACATGGAGAAGCAGATGCACAGTGGCCAAACAACTTTCACAGGTACTTGGAGTGACGACTGGAGTGGAGCTTTCTTGGTATAAGCACTTGCTCTTTCAACCTCTCACAGCCCAGGATACTGGGAAGATGCACCCAGAAAAGATACTGACGTCATGTAGATTCATTCCATGAGGCAGGCCCTCCACCTGGAAGAGGCTCTCCTGCACTTGCCCAAGTGGATTGTTGCTTGTGTAAATGTTTGGAAAGTAATTAATATAAATCAGATTACTCAAATTTGCATGTCAACAGTAGTGTTTGTGTTAAGATCTACAGTTCATAAAGGTTCCTGTGCTCCTTTGGAAGTGAGCAATAGCATCTCCAAGTAGGTGATCAGTTATAAAGATGACAAATGTGTGAGATTAAGATCAGTGCTCTGTTAAACCAAACTGCTATGTTGGTAATAAATGTATTTACATGCTGAGGAATCAAGAATCAGATTTCCAGACAGGAAAATAACGCTAAAAGTACTAGTTAACGTATTTGCACTGAAAACCTTAATCACAGAACCATAGAACTGTTTTGTTTGGAAGATACCTTTAAAGGTATCTTAAGATAACGTCCAGTTGTTAACCCAGTTGGACTTTGTGACACTGCCAGGTCACCACTAAACCCACGTCCCTGGCACCACATCTACAGGTCTTTTAAATACCATCAGCCATGGTGACTAGCACTTCCCTGGCCAGCCCATTCCAGTGCTTTACAACCCTTTCAGTGAATAATTTTTTTCTCATATCCAATCTAAACCTCCATTTGTGCAACTTGAGGCCATTTCCTCTTGTTCTATCATGTCAAGTCTTCCAAAAATTAATATCCAAAAATAAAAATCAAGTCTTCCAAAAAAAACCTTTCCTGAGGTGATGGTCAGACAAAGTCACAAGTGTCCTGAAGCATTACATAGGTGACAAAACCCTCTTTATAAATCAGTGGGAATTAAATGCAACAGTATTTAGCAACTAATTTGTCTTGGTAAGTCTGCAACAGTCACATAGCATTTAAGGACCATCCATTTCTTTATGTTCTAAATGATAATACAGCTTTTACCATTGCACTGAGTGCTTCACCGCACTCATGATGTACTTACCTTCATGACGTGCCTGTGAAGTATGGAAGTGCTGTTGTCCACACAGCACAGGCAGATAACAGAATATTAGAGAGATGAAGGACCAATATTACAAGGTATTCGGCTACCTAGAGAGCACTGGTGGGATAGTTCACAAGAGTCTAAATGAGACATCATTTTGAATTTTGAAGCTCCCACTAGGTGCCTATATCCACCACCAGCTACCAATACTCTATTCTGCACTGTGGTTGTCCCACTGTGTTGAAGAAAGTGTGTGAGAAAAAAGGGGTTTGAATGTTTTTGAGCCCTGATTTGACATCTCAACAACCCTAATCTTCAAGCTGCCAATGCTGCTTCAGTTCACAGTCAAGCATGGGAAATAAGCTTAGCCAGACAGTGGCTCACACGGGGGTTGTGGTTCACACAAGGTCTCATCAACGCCTCAGCCAGGTAAGAAGAGCCACTAATTCATGGATATAAGTTGCAAGTAAAAATTCATGAAGGACTAGTCATCCTTTTAAGGCAGGGAAAACAGGAGGCATGAACAGTTTTAAACAAAGACAGTCACTTTGCCATGTTTTCCAGGACTAAAGGCACCTATGCAGATCTCTTTGGAAGGTGCCCTAAGAGTTTGGTCCGGTGCCCAGTAGCCACACAGGGCAGTGAGTGTTCAGTTGACAGGAAGACTAGATGCCAGAACCACTGTGCAAAGGAAACATTACAAGCTGAAACAAACTCCTTTTCAAGAACTCCAATTTACTTTGAGTACCTAGTCAGCCTGAAAAATGTTTCATGGATGGCAACCGCGTGACAGTCCAAACAACCTGACACTGTGAAACAAACATCTCTCATGGCCCAGCTCCCAGGTTGTCAACATATTCCAAAAAACTGCAATAGGGGAAAAATTCCACTTTATCTGCATAAAGTGATTGCTTGCTGTAGAGTATGAGCTTTTGTTGATTAGATTTTACAATGGATTTTTGCTTTGCTTTTGGGGCTGTTCTCACTGTGCACTTTTTTCAGTGTCCATATGTGACCTGGGGGAGGGCTGAGCAAGAAAAGAAATAGGTTCCAGAGTAGTGCTTTTTCAATATTGCTTTTTATATAGTAATTGTAAGTAAAATTGAGACTTTTCCCAGCATTCCCACCACCATCTCTCATGCCCAACTCACATTTGTTGCTTCTCCCCTACCCATGCTGGCATCAGAAGAAAGGGAAGATACTCACCATCTGCTTATGGCTTGGGAAGAACGTTTGCTCCACGAGGGGGAACTTCTCAGGACCCAGTGAGTTGAAGATTTTAATGAGCTGAGAGAACTTAGGGTGAGGGGGAGAAGAACAAAAAACAGACACAGTGGATGTCAGTGGCTTATTGTGTAACAGGTAAGTGCTTGCAAAATGTACTGATACTGGTTAAGGAGGTGAAACAAAACATGTTATTTTACCCTTCCCACCTTGCTTTCTTGACCTGAGAGCAGCAAGAAAATACAAAGTTGCTGTATTTGCCCAGGGCCAAGCCAGTCTGTGTACACAGGCCTTGGACTGATAGAGCGGTGTAAAGGGCTCAAGAGCCAGAAGGGAATCAGTTTGGGATTAGTTACAGATCTGCTGTGAACAAGCTTTGCTTTCCAAATGCCGCTGGGGGAGGGTGTGTATGTGTGGGGGGGTTGGGTGTGTGCTTCTTGGTAGAGGAAAGGACTCAGAGGAGTGACCAGGCAGGAAATCAGTGCCACTGCTCCTGAGCAGACAAAAAAAAAATCTCCAAGTTCTCCCTTGGTTCTCTGCCCCAGAGTGAAATCAAAGCAAGGCACGTTTACTCATTGTGCTGAAGAGAAGAATTGTGAAGGGGCAGAGATGACTGTCAGGAATTGCCAGTGATGCCTGGTTTGAGTACTAGACCAGGGAAGCATGAGCTCACCATCAGTCATAACTGACACTGATTATAATCTAAGGGTCTCCCAACAGCCCCCCATGCATGACAGGACAAAGGGGAGAACACCTGCTACCCCTGTCCCATCTACCAATGAGGTCTGAGGGAGGCACCAGTCTGTGAGGATGCTTATCTACAGAAAACAGCATGTAACATCAACGGGGAAAGCCGTGGTGCTGGTATTTCATGTACAATGGTGAACATTTGCCACCGTCCCCACATGTCAGCATGACCTTCACCATTTTCCCCATTACCATAACTGTAATAAACTGTTCATTATTCAGGGTTGGACACAGACAGACACCAAACTACCCATGGTAGGACTGAATTTTGATTTCTGTTCAGGTTCGAAAACCCCAACAGAAGTGTAGCACAGCGAATTCCTGCTTTGCTTCAAGCCATCTGTGAAGCAAGCAGACTATTCTGTATGTTGTCTGCAGCCTCATTGTTCAATCTATCATTGGTCAAGTGGAGAAAACCCCAAAACTGTGAGAGAGAAGCTTAATAACCATGACAGAAAATGTTGATGAAACAAATTTGATATACCAAAGAGAGTAAGAGGTGATAAATATCCCAGAAACCTTCCAGATCTCAGTAGCAACTTAGATTCTTTACAGTCACATATCTAAACATCCTGCTTTCTCTCTGAAGAGGTACAGCCCTATCACCATGGACAATGCTGAACTGGCAGTGCTGTTGATGGTTAGACTATGGTTCCCCCTTGCAGAAGGGGAATCATAGAATCATAGAATCATCTAGGTTGGAAAAGACCCATGGGATCATCGTGTCCAACCTTTCACCCTACTCTGCAAGTTCACCCCTAGACCATATCCCCCAACACTACATCTGAGTGATTCTGAAACACACCAGGGATGGCGACTCAACCACCTCCCTGGGCAGCCTATTCCAATATTCCACCACTCTTTCTATGAAGAATTTTTCCTAGTGTCTAGCCTAAACCTACCTTGTTTCAGCTTGAGGCCAATTCCTTTGGTTCTATCACTAATTACCCGAGAGAAGAGATCAGCACCAACCTCTCTACAATGTCCTTTCAGGGAGTTGTAGAGAGTGATAAGGTCTCCCCTCAGCCTCCTCTTCCTCAAACTAAACAGACCTAGCTCCTTCAAATGGTCCTCATATGATTTATTCTCCAAGAAGTAAAGATGCATAAGGTAGCTTGATTATTTTATGAATGTTAAGAGAATAAAATGATTGAGTATTGCTCCACAGGTAAGAAAAACATGTTGCTGTCCCATTTGCAAAGTAATTTAGAAACTGAATTTAGTTTCTAAGACCCCTAGAATTTTATCAAATCAAGTTAAGTTAATAAAGGCCTCCAGTCTGAGACAAGTCTTAGTAGATAAGGTCCTTAAGTTCCCCATCAAAACTACAGAGGCATTCATCTTGTGTCTTGAAGGAATCTTTGTGTCACCTGTGGGAGGTAACACACAGATTAAAAGGTAACACACAGATTAAGGGAAGAAGACGGACATCTAGGCAACAAGGGAACAGAAAGAAAGCTCTCTTTCTTGACAGTTTCATCAACTACCTAATCTTACATGTTCTGAGCATATCTGAGCAATGGGTGAAGCCAGTAAATATACCAAATCTCAACCCCAAGGTTACATTGCAGATAAAGAGAGAGCTACTGAGAATGTTTTCTGATGAGTAGCTACATCTGGGCTCCTGTCCTGGTTACTGGGCTAGTCTAAGCAACAGCATTTCTGTATAAGAAGTTGAAGCTTCTCTTGGTAGTGGTGAAGAAATACCCTTTTGGGTTGCAGGATAGCATGGGTGTAAACAAAATGCAGCTGGAATGCAAAAAAAATTAGGCTGCAAGGTGCATGCCAGACTCAGGCCACATGCTGAAGAGGCAGCTGCCAGCAGATTTAAAAGACAAATGCAAAGAATCCTTGTCCTAAGATTGTAGCTCAAAATATGGCATTTATGAAAAACGTAGAAAACATCAAGAGGCTGAATATCCCATCATTAACACCACTCCCCCCTAGCATGCATCAACAGATGAGAGAAATACTCCCCATGTAGAATAATTATTGTTGGCAAGGAGGGTATTGATGTTGGGAAAGGAGGACAGCTTGCTTCTCATAACTAGTTGCATTTGCCCTGCACATGCTAGAGAAGAAAAATAAAGCCCTGTTATGACTAGCCAAGTGAGCAGACAGGACTTAAAAGTTAAACAGAATGAGAAAGAGACAGGGAGAGGAAGAAAACCACTGTGGCTGAGAGCAGTACATGCCCCCACTGTGCATGCACGCAGCCCTGGTGAGCCACGGGCACCCTGATGTGGAGGTGACATACATCTATCCTAGGAAAACAGCTCAAGCAAAATAACTGGAACACTAGTGCAGCTGATAGGCAGATTCCTGACTTGTTCTTTGGGTTTCCTTTTGAAGCACAGAGATGTTGGTTGTTGCTGAAGTCACAAGTATTTCAGATGAACAGATGAGAGACTTGGCCATCTGGGAACCTCCTCAATGAGCCAAGCCTGCAAAAAGGTCTGACTTTGGTATTGACCCTCATGGGACAATTCCCTTCTTTTTTCCTTTCTTGTTTGGCCGTTGTTAAGGACAGGTTATTGGCAAAGAGACATCCACATCATGTGGCGCAGCATCCTCTTAAATACCTGATATCAGAGATCAAGTAGCACCTCAGGTGCATTTTAAATGGGCAGGAATGTTACTGTCAGCACCTCAGATAGATATAACTACACCTTCCACATTTTGGTATCAGTTCTTTCTGTGGTTCCCCTGGTTTTACTGAGATTGCATCCAAACCACAGAGTTAGACACAAGGTAAGGCAACGTGGCACAGCCTGGTTTTAAGTACCTGGAACATGTATGCATGTGAGATGCCTTACCTGGATGGTTGGGCATCAGAGTTACTTGCAGGAAATCTTTGAAGAGAAATAATAAGCTCCATTTGGAGGACCTCAAGGCCTTTTGAATATCTTGAAAGTGCCTACGTCATAGGAGAACCTATATCCCTTAACAGTCACTAACAGTTTGGCTCCTTTACTGTGTAGATGACTGTCTTCAAGAATTCAAGTTTCCTGCAGTCCTGCAGATGCAAAAGTTGCCTTACAATTACCAACATTACTGCATGTAATACAAGTACTACTCTGAGCATTGTTCTCACTGTATTTTGCATTCTAACTTTAATAACTGAAAAAATTATTATTAGTGGTTGAAGCATTGTGTTTAGAGTACTTGTAGCATTATTTCTCAATAATTCTGAGATCATCTTAAAGCTTGGGTTTCTTAGGTGTTTCTCTGCATATGAGATCTCCCTGAATACATCTGTCTCTCAGAAACACCTATTTCAAACTGTGCCTGCGTTTAATGCAAATTTTAACCTTTGAATAAATATGTGTATTGCAGTTCTGGAAACCTGGCAAATGTCATTAAAAAAATAGGGCTGCATGTTTGAGTAAATTCAAGCCCAAACTCAGCTGATTGTAATTAGAGTTGCTGCAAAAAACATTGTTAAAAATTGCCAAGGAAATACCGTCTCACTTCCATCCCCCTCCACAAAATCATAAACATTTCTATGAAATGGAACAATTTTTTGGAAAAAAAATAAGACGAAGAGTGAAAAGCACAATTCCCAGGGGGATTTAATTTCATTTCTTCATTTATCTCAACTCTTTTCTAGGTCCAGAAAGTTACCAGTAATCTTTGTTAAAGCAGACCCTTTATTTCAAGGTGCCTGTTTTGCTATCAGAGTGGAACATGGACCAAAGAGGTCTGTCCTATTAATTTTCCAGCTATCACAAAATCAAATGTTTCTGATTCTGCTGCCAGTGAAGCTTTCTGCCCTCAAATGCCCCAGTGCAATCTCTGCCTGGCCTTCAACCCGATAAAATTTCAGTGGTGCCAAATACCAGCTCAGATCCCATATGAGCTCTTAGATTAGTGTGTTCCAATCATTGGTTTGGGGGCTGATGTGTGTGAAGGGGCAGTAGGGAAAGAAGGCATTCTACAAACCTGGTTTAAGTGTTTACAACTGTTTTCCTTGACTCCCCTGGGAAGGTTGTTTGAGCCAGCTCTATTCTCTCTGAGGAAAGCATGGCACAACCGGACCCAGAATAGTTAGAGCCAAGTTACTGGCAGAGACAATTTCTCCCACACTGCCTTGCCAAACATGCTTTTTCTTTTCTCTTTTTCTTTCTCTTTTTTCTTTTTTTTTTCTGTTTCTTTTTTTTTTTCTTTTTCTTCTTTTTTTCTTCTTTTTCTTTATTTTCTTTTTTTTCTTATCCTTTTTTTGTTTGGTTTGGTTTTTGGATGTTTTGTAGTTCGATTGTTTTTTTCAGTTGCTGACCCTGTTTGTTTTCTTTAATTTTACATTCCTAAAATTGGCCTGTCATATCTTGAGGCCCCCGTGCACCATCAGAAATGTAATTACAAGGCATGAGTTGAAAAATATCAATTAGATCCTGACTGACCTGACCCCAAAACCAGATGGAACAGACCAAGTGACCGTCTTCCTCAGCAAAAGCCAATGCAAATGTGATGGCTTTTTATCTGGTCACTGCGGTCAACATGCTCATGTGTGTAGTAGTAACTGTTGTAACCAATGCAAAGGTGTTGTACGGAGCCTGGCATTGATCCCTCTCTTCCTTCTCTTTCTATTCCCAGCAACCTTCATCATTCAAATGGGGACTGAGGCCAAATGCACATCATCTACCTATACACTAATGGAAAAGTGAGATTTTTCTCACTGTTCTCATTACTGCACTGCAAATTTTTTGGAAAAGACAGAACCTTGCTTTTGGCCTCAAAAAAACCCTGAATGTTATAAAAGGGATGAAAGCTGAGAAGATTTAAACCTATTACACTGGTACCTTTTTAGTAAGAAATGAGTTAAATCCAACATTGCATAGTCATGGAAATAAAAGTGAGTCACTACAGACCTCAGATGGATTTGAACTGCCAGTCAACACATTGAAGACTAATTGGATTTTATTCCAATAAAAAAACATAAAGACTTAATTAGATAATGAGGAAGATATTTACCACTTGCTCTAAACATTCCATCTCACTCCAGGCTAAATTTGTACAATGAGTAAGGGGAATTCCTAAAAATGTATCTCAAAGTGTTCCACGGAGGACATATCGGAGAGTCACATCTCTTTGTCACATCCATATGGCTTGTAGTTCCCTTCTTTGGATCTAGAACAATGCAAGGAAATTTATGTTCTGGGAGCATCAGTGAACAGAGCAGGCACTTTTGGATAAAACTGCTTTCAAGATCCAGATGTGGACCCCAAAACGGCATCAGCATCTGACTTATTCCTACAGGTGCTGTGATGGCAAGGCGTGTTCCCGTAGCTCATTATGGCCAGCCTCACTCCTCTGGCTCTGCTGCTCCTGCAGTTCCTACTGACTGGTCATAAAAGAGGTCTGGGGAATAATTAGAAACTTTGACTTGGGGCTGAGACAAGTCCATGATAATATTTTTTAAGTTTTTCTGAGATTTTTAGTCGAACTTGATAAATTTACAGAACAGGTGAAGGGAGCTCCCAGTACAAAATTTCAACACACTCTCCTCCCCAGGAGCTCACTCAGCCCAAGGTGTTTCCAAGGTGCAGTCTTTCAACACTTTATGATAATCTCTTATTTCCTTCTGAAACTGCTGAAAGACTCTACATGCTTTCCCCTTTCCTTTTGCCTCTTTCCAAGGTCTCTGTCAGTCCATGTTCCCTTTTTTTCTAGACCTAGCTGTTGAAGAAATCATCTTGCTACCCTTCTTCTCCTTCTTTTCGTCTGAATTCCTTACAACAAAGCGCTACTTAGAAAAGGTAGGAAAAGAAGACAAGGGAAGACAAGTGCAGGTTGCACTTCTGCAAGGAATGGATAAACTTAGACTCAGCCTGGGACATTTGGCTACCACAAGAGTACATCTAATAAAAGATGATAGAAATAGTGTAGCTCAGATATTCTCTAGAACAGAGAATGATAATATTTCTTTCAAGGTAGTTTTACTGTGTTTTGGTCAGGACAGAAACATGCTACTATCGATCTGCTGTTACTGATCTATTCATCTCTGCTACCTTTCGAGAAATCTTTGTATTACTTTGCTATTGGCTATTTGTGACATTTTAAAGTCTGGGACTGGTGAAATGTCCTACTCAGTGTGAGGAAATAACACCTTGATGTTTCTAGAGGTTGATAAAGAAGCATTGCACATAGGTTTTTTTCCCCAAGGATTCCCAGTTGGATTCCTAAGTTTGTTTAAAGGGTGGTTTTAATCTAAAGAGATTAATTCCTATGAAACAGACTGCAAGCTGACTTGGTTGCTTTATTGGTACCACACATCTGCTTTGCAGTGTTGTCATGCAGTAGAGCTAGATCATCACTTACCACCCATGGCTTGCTGCAGAAGTTGTAGATGGAGTAGAGGGAGTTGACCGTGTGGATGCCACCGTACTGGAGGCCAATGATGAGGCTGCGGAAGTCCTCTCCCAGCGCCATGCTGTAGGCATGCTGCCGGATCAGGACAAAGTCAGGCTTAAAGGACCTGGAAGAGATGAGGGGAGTGACGTTTTACTTTCAAAGCACTCAGCAACACTTCTAGCCTCCTCTGTTTCTTCTCCATCCTTTGTGCCTTTCGTCATGGGTTGCTTGCATTAGACAGCAACAAACAAAATAAACCCTCTAGTCATTTAAAAAGGGGAAAATCCAACATAGCTGCAAGTGTGAGAGTGTAGAAACAGGCCAAAGAAATTTGCTGCAGTTTCCATGTCAGTCAGGCATGCACAGGAACAAGCCACAGGCAGAGCCAAGGGTCATAAATTCACTGGTGGGGGGATTGTCTTTTCTTTCTAAAAGCTTGGCCATATTTGGCAAGCTCGTTGCAATGTGCAACGCAGATGAGGGAGCAAGTTTGTTTCCTGGTGATTGAACTCGATATTGAAGCAATGCCCAGTGGGTGGGAAGATCATGAGGGATTTCAAAAAGCTATTGTACACATCCGTACGTTGACATACGTTCCCCCTTTAATCAGTTTACTACATACGCAGCACATCCCAGGCTCCTATGGCTATGAGTCAACAAGTAAAGGGCAGGCATGGTAATGTAATTAATCAAATGAGCAGAGCCCCTCATCCAGTTCTGTGACTCATGGTGTGGACTTTCAGAATATCATTTAGCAAGACTGGAGCCGGGATTCCTATGGTTCAACATCAGCAGCTCAGCAAATGCACAGAAAAGTGAGGCCCTTTCTAGGTAAGCCAACAGGCAACAGATTATCTTTCAAACAGATTTCATTCCTTGCTGACGGTGTGTCTTCAGAGCCATTCAGGAACCTCTGGAAACAGCAGCTGGAAAGAAACTATACCCAAAATGGAGCTCAGCAGTTCATTCTCAAAGGCATGAAAGGGGCTTTTCCACTGAAACAGGGGATTATTTTATACTTTAGCAGAGGTTGTGTCAAGGACACTGGAAAAATTTCTATGCTGTATTAAAATTTTTCAGGGAAATGAGCTCTGTAACCAGGTCCCATTACCTCACTACCCTCGAACATTTTCCCTTCTAAGAGACTATAATTTCTATCCTTTGGATGTTTGAGCTGGAAATATTTTGGGTTTATAGCCCCTATTTATATTTCCATCATTCTGGCAGGGAAATCTGAGATGGTGACTCTGGGCCAAATTGTGGCAACAAACACTGTATACAAAACCCAGCGCAGCTTTTGTTGTTTTAAAGCTATTCATTTTGTTTGTTGGCCTTGTGCTTTTGTTATCACCCGAGACATGGTGGGGAGCATGCTCTGCTTTTGTGATGCAAGAGGCCAAGCTTTGGAAATGTTGTGATTGTCTCCCATGGAGTACTTTTAAGCCCAGATGTGTTCCCTGATGTACTTGGCACCAAAGGTGGTGCTTTCCTCCAGCAGCAAGATGCATAATGAGTGTTGGGAGGGCTGCGCTATCGTTGTGTAGCTGATTTATGGACCTCCCAGGTGTCAATGGGGGTAAGGCAAGCTGTGACCTCCTGCTGAGAAACAGCAAGTGAATACAAATCTTGGAAAGCTTGAACTGCTCCATTCTGCTGGACTTGCCATGTAGAAAGTAACCCAGAGGCAGGCAGAGGTCCTCAGGAAAGTCCATCAGCTTCCTAGGACCAGGACTTGACATATGCACTGAAGTGCTAAACAGTTGTGGTGCCTGGAGGGGCAGGAGCTTCAGGTGTGTCCCTCCTTCATCCAGCTTTCTGAGCATATGAAGAAGAAAACGGTCCTTGTTACAGCTCAGGTCTTTCCCCAGACTTGACTGGGGGAACAGCACTTACTGGGGGCTTCATGGTAAAGGTTCAGACCATTGTTTCCATCTCCCCAGAGGAAGCAGCAGTATTTGCCTTTGAATATCTTCCCCAGCACCCTGGGGTGGGGACATGGTGCTGTAGTGGGGAGGAAGCATGCAAATAAGTATGGCCAGTTAGCGGGGAGGACACACAGTGGCTGGGAAACTGCCTTCAGTGGCTTTACTTCTGCCAGCCAAAGGCTTAGAAAAAAGCTCTTGTCTTTTCAGATCCTGGCAAAGGAAGAGTTTCTCAACTTAGGAGAGGGACACAAGAATACAGAATTAATGTAGAAAAGCCTATTCTCAAACACTGCATCATGTAGGAATGCAGGGCACTCTCTCACGCAGCAGATGAGGAGTGAATCTCTAAAGCTAAGGTGGACACTGAATCCCTGTTTTGAGACATGAGACAATGAGGATGTTCCCATGGATACTGTGAACAGGGCAGAAGAGTGCAGGGCCTGGGACTAGCTGCAAATAAACATCAGCTGGAGAGCCACGGAGTCTGTGAGACGTCTGTAATGGACAAATGAGACCAATGGCAAAATGTGAGAAGAGGGGGTAGGAAGGATAGCAGGCAGTAAAAGAGTAATGAATAGTAGTGGTAGGAGTGGTGGCATGAAAACTGAGTTACTGGGCATACCAGTGATTTGGGGAGAAAAGATCTTAATTGCTTCACATGAGGATTCTTGCTTTCTTGGTAGAAGACTACTTTTGCAAGCTACCACTCATTCTCAGAGTGTAAAGTTTAAGCTGACATAGCAAGTCCTGGATTTGGAATAGCTAGTAGCATAACTGTTTTCTTTGCTAGGTCAAACAAACACAGTAACCTCTCCAATGACAAAAAGTTGAAATCCTTGGCAGACAGACAGGTTAGGAAGATGTTAGGAAACTGTTGCCAAAATCTTTGGGTGAGCCAAACTCCGTAGCACCTACTGTGATGAGGTCCTAAGCACCTGAGTCTGATAGGACTAGGAGAGATACGGGAGGAGCACATACCTTGCCTCTCCACTAGATCTGTTCAGCCAGCGTTTAGATGACCATGAGTAGTCTTGAATAAAACTGTAGCTAGACCTCTGCAGAAGACAGGTTGTGGGAGTGGGTTTGGTTACCGGAAGAATACAGAAGAGCCGATTCAAACACCTAATGGCTAGGGAGATTGGATAGGTAAATGGAACTGAAAGTATCCACAAATTTAAAACATGTCACTAATAAGCTGTGTTCTGCATGTTGGCATGGTGTCCTTTCTGGGCTATGTGGCATACACCTACCTGAGGCTGTGAATCTCCTTTAGCATGATAGCCATATGGATGATGCTCCAGGAGAAAGCTGGAGCCCGTCTTTGGCCACAACCCTTTTGCAGAAGCCCTTTCTCTGACCCCAGAAACTCAGTTTTTATTTAGAGTTTGGCTCCTAGCACTGCTTGGCAAAATAAAGGCCACTAAAACGCATGTAACATGTTCCCAGAGTGGTGTAGAAACACAAGAATACTTTGTATACGAAAGAAATAATCCAGAAAGAGACTGGAAAATTTTCATTTTCAGATTGAAATAGTTGGTGAGATTTTATTTCCCTCTGGAATGGAAAAGTGCTTTCCTTTCAGCTCATGTTGCCACAGGCAATGGCCTCTGCCACACATGGCATGTGCCTTTCAGGGCTCTGAGAGGTGCTTGACTGTACTGGCCACCCCCAGAGTGAAGCAGCCCCCCACAGCTCCCTGTGGCTTTTCTCCTCTTGCAGTAGTTGCCTTCTCATCCCAGATGCTAGCCAAGGCACATGGCAGCTATTCAGCCTACCTCTCCTCTTGGCAACTGAGATTGGCCAGTGATTACCAGAGTCAAACACCCCTGAGTGATGACGAGTGTCTGGCTGGGAAGCTGCTAGTGCTGCCAGGACTGAGCCTGGACTCTGATACTGCTGTGCAAGATGCTTATTTGCATTTAACTCACTCTTTTTCAACTTGTTGCAATGCATTTTAGCAATCTTTTTCTTTCTTAGTGTAAAACTATACTTTAGAGAGAAACCTAAGTATAAAGCCTGGATCCAAAATACTTAATAGGAAGAGATATGCCTGCAGAATGTAATTACCCTTAAATCTGTTACAGCATAAACTGTCTTGGAAATAGTTTTTGTCAGAAATTAGGGAATATAAAACAATTTAAGAGGTTCCTGATGTAAAATATGGAAGGTAACCATCTCAGGAGCAGCAGTAGCTATTCTGGTGACCATGTGTCTAACTTGTCTATTTATGAGAAGAGGATCAGCTCTGAAAAGATCATCAATAACATTTCTTTGCAGGAAGCAGGTCTCCAGACTGCTCTGGGGTAGAGAAGATGATGACAGCAAGTCCTGCTGGGAGGTTTCATGCCTTAAAGAGATTTCCTATTTCTGCATATAGCCATAACTCTGGCTTGCTTCCTGGTCCTTCAGCTTTTCTCACTGAAGCACATATAGCTTCATGGCATAAAGAAAGAACACATAAGAATAGACTATGTTGTCAAAATACCTTTTAATGATCCCTTTTACCGTAAATAAATTACCTGCTCCCAAAGGGCAGACCTGCTTTGTACTTCAGCACCATGATGGGTTTAGAAAGCTTTTTGTCAATGCTGTGGGAGAAGGATGGGCTCTCTTGTCCTCTTTCTTAAAGACTGATGGTCTTACAAGACACTTTACTCTTCAGGTCAATAGAAAAAGATCCTCCCAGGATACTAAAGATGCACATTCTTGCTTCAAGTTCTACCTACCCTCTATTATTCAAGGTGGCCTTATTAATTTTTTCTGGCACTTCCCAGTAATAGACACATTTTGACTAAATTCTCTTCCAAAGCCTTTCCTATCTGCTTGGCACAACACCCAGAGGAAGAAAAGTGTGCAATTAAGCAATAGGATTCAACAAGCTTTGCATTACTGGCAATTAATAGAGCCTTCAGGCAAGCTTCTGAGGCACAAGTCCAAGCCATAAGAGGCGGCAACTAACTGAGAAGTGCAATAATCCCTCCAACTATGCAGTGCCTTGGGTGGCTGATAGCTAACAGAAAATGACATTTAACAAATAGGAACAGGTTCTTTTTGTTCTTTACTTGGGTGTTAATAGCATTGTTATTACAGTACTGAAAACAAACATGAAATACCTGACATTTGCACCTATCACAGTGCTAGATTTAATGTTGTATTGGATGTCATAGTAAAATGGGAAATTTACTAAGAAAAAAATCTCATTTCAATCTAAACCTTGTGTCATATTTTCCACAGAACTAGGTAAACCCTATGAAGTTATTCAGAGTAAGAACGAAGCTGTTTTTAGAGAAACAAGAGAGCAAAATAGAATAAAGAATGACCTTTCTTCACCAAGCTGGAGGAGAGGAGCTGGGGGTCTTTAGGTACACTGTAACAGAGAATGGCTGGGAAAGAAACATGGGGTCTGCAGGAGATCATTGAAGCAAAAGTAGCAAAAACCAGGAATCATGGTTGCAGTAGGACCAGTAGAATCATAGAAAGATTTAGGTTGGAAAAGATATTTAAGATCATTGAGTCTGAACCCCGGAAGATGCTCTGATTTGCTTCTCAGCTTCAGACCAGTGGTCAATGAGCAATAAAATGCTATGTCACACATTCTCCAAACTATACAGTGGCAGTCTCCTAAGTCTGCCATATATTTTACTTATCAACTGATCAGTCTTGTGAAGGAAAAGCACACGGGCCTGGACAATTCCTCAAAGTAGTAACAACCACACCTGCCAACAGCAGGTTGCCTTCAAAATGCTTGCAAACCAAAGCTTTTAGAGAAAGTGATCCAAATACATCACAGAATAAAGTCATAATTTAGGTCAGAGGCAATCTTTGGAAATGTTCTGGCCCAACATCCTGCTTATTGCAGGGTTAACTTTAAAGTGCCATTGGGTTTACCTTGTCCAGACAAAGTCTCAAGGTTACCAAGGATGAAGATCTGCTAGCCTCTCTGGACACTTGTTACAGCATGTGACCACACACATTGTGGATTATTATTTTCTTTTTAAATTTGTCTAATTAGAATTTCTCCAACTGCAACTTGTGTCTGTTTTTTCTTCTTCACTGCACACCTTCAATAAAAGTCTGGCTTCATTTCCTCTACACCCTCCTCTTGGTTGTCTGATGGCTGTAGAAGGATCCTCCTCAGCCTCCTCTTATGGACTGAACAAAGCCATCTCTCAGTCTCTCTTTGGATGTCTTTAGTCCAGGTTGATGATCTTGGTGGCACTTCACTCAAGTTGTTCAAATTTGTCAATGCCTGTTTTGTACTGGGGAGCTCACAGCTGGACACGGTACTCCAGATGTGAACAGTATCTCATTGCTGATATTGCCCAGTGACCCATGGGTCTTCTTTCCTGCAAACGTACACAGGACTTCCAGATCCTTTTTGTGCAGAGCTGTTTTCTATCCAGTTGCCCCCCAGCAGTACTGGGGTTATTCCCCCCTCAACACAAGACTTTGCAATTGTTCTTATTGAACTCCATGAGGTTCCTGTTGGCCTATTTCCCCAGATGTCGAGGTCCCTCTGAATGGCAGCTCCTGCCCTCTGGCATATCTATTGCACCCTACCCTGCAGCTTGTTGCTACCCACAAGCTTGTTGAGACTTCATTCTGTCCCTATATCAGGTCATTAATGAAGACCCACCTTGACCAGTATAGTGCATATGTAGCAGGACTTGGCCCTTCATTTCTGTGTTTGCCATTCCCTGGAAGAAGGCTTAGCAAAAACTCATGTAGAAAAGGCATGAATTAAGGCAGGATTGGGGGGAAAAAAAAAATAGCAAGCTGATCAAGACTGAAACAATCTACAACAGACTTCAATCATTCTTGCATTCACTCCGGGATTAACTAATTAATGAGTGCTCTAGATTCTGGCAACATGTTCTTACTGGAAAGAATTACTGTAAATGCAAAAAGGGCCAGGCAGTAGTTTAGTCTCTGAGATGCTCCCCACCCTGGTCTGCTCAGAGTGACTTTTGCTTTCTGGCAGATGCCTGCACATCAAATATTTTCCCAATAACTGTCAGCATCCTGCCTGCATGTTGTCTGGGAGCCAGCTGCTGGGGAGGTGAAAGGGGACATTATTCATCTGGGAAATCAGTAAAGCCTGAAGGGACAAGCAGGCCCCCAAGCAGCTGTTTAACAGCAGGACCTGAGGTGGAAGCAACTGAGAATAAATACATAAATAAGCATACCTCCCAATCTCTTCCCTTTTTTAGCTGCTGCTCAAAAAAATAGAAGATGGAGACAGGCAGATGAAGAGTAGGGAGATCTAAATGAAAGACAATGGTAAACCATTCCCCATGTGGGAATAATTTCTTGGTTTATAAATGTTTACTGGAGGCATTAAATTGCTTCATGTGTAACCACAGCTTGCCAGGGTGTACCCTATTTGACACCTTGTCCCGATCCATTGTCTTTGCAGGGTATTTCAGTAAGGGAAGCGGTCATTTGGCATGTTGGTGTTTTGCCTAAAGTGCACTTTCAGAAGTTTTCATGCTGTTAACACACACTCCACCATTACATTTACAGACTGCCATGCCATCAACAGAAAAATATTGCCCAAATGTTGTTCAGTGTTAAATATATAGCACATATTCTACTATATTGTGTGGTATATCCCGTGGATCTTGGGAGAGCCATGTGCTCAACATATTTTTCCATCTGACTTCTTTCTAGAAACCTAAACTCTACTAATCAGTTTCTCCTATTTTTTCTCCCATTTGCAACTTCTCAGAAATTTGCAGGGTTTTCTTTTGGAAACAAACAAACAAAATCCACAGAAAATTCTAAAGAATACTCCAATTAGATCAAGAGTTACATTTAAAAGATGAAGACTAGACAGAGCTTAGGGTTCCTCTTTGACACAAGCTTCCTGGAAGATCAGAATCTGGAAAGTGACCTACCAATATGTCCTACATCAGTGTCCAGGAACAGTGGCTACTTCCATGACCTCCCTGGATATTCTCCCTGTAGAAGAACTCCAAGAAACCACCAACTCTTGTGAATGAATAGTCCTCAAGAGACAAGCAAATCTCCATCTCCTAGCAATGTGCAGCTAATGTGTGGTGAGAAAACATGGCCTCTGTAGGTCAGAAAACCAACGTCTCTTTTGGGGAGCAGCTTGTCAGTGGTGCTGTCAGCTGGGTAAAAGTATTGGGATGGGAAAAGGTGCAGTTGGCAGAGTCCTCACTGAACTTTAAAGAATCTGGCATCCTGGAGTGGGCAGATCTATTTTAGACAACTTGTATTTGAGTTTGAAATTGAACAATTTGAAAAGAGTACACAGCTCCCAGGGTCTGCAAGCTCTGAAGAGTGGGAAAACACCTGCTGCTTGTCTGGTCAGTTTCTTCCCTGCTCCTCCCATGTAAAAGGATTTGTTTCATCATGCTGTGATTGTACTGCAGCTTGCAGTGCAAAAATATGCTTTGGGAAAATAGCACTTTCAGGTCCTGGTCTGTTTGGGATAGCGATTCAACAGGCTGCTGTCCTGTTATCAAAGGACAGAGCATACTAGAAGCACTGAATCAGCTGGAACTGTCAGGAAAGTCAGTGTTAATTAAAGGAATGAATGTGCCTTTATGGAGAAACCAGAGCATTCACTGACCCCTGACCCCCCACAGCTGAGTGACAAGGGCATATCATCCAGGGCAAGCAGGGTGAGACACACAAGTTTCTTATACAGACCAGCCAACTTCAGCTAAGGCCTGTAGTACTAAACATGACAAGAGATCCTTCCTCACAGCAAGGCTTTCTCCATGGTGCTCAGTTCCTCCTTCTTTGATGTCAGCTTTGTCACCATTTCCCACTTGCCAGGACCATTGCTCTGTGCAGAGTCTTCCCCATTTCAGACCCTGGGCAACTCCTGGTCCATCAACTGTTATCTGTACTGTGGTGTTACAGTGAGTCTAAATATCACACTGTAAGTGGTATGGCCACCACTGTGGTAGGTCACATGCAGACACACAGAAAGTGTGCCTTTCTCCCCTGGATAATCAACCCAAATGGCAAAAGAGCCAGCTCCATAGGGAGACAGGAGATGAGAACAGTCTGGTGCATGATTAATTTATATTCTTAAAAGTCTGAAATGCTCCCAAAGACATTAGTATTCCCCATGTAAGAAAGCTGTCCAGATTTTCAACATGTCCCTGCCTTATTCCCACATCTACTGGAATTAATAGCTGAAGGCTTGTAAAGCCCAAAAGGCAAACACAGGACTGCATTTAATCTAATGCGAAGTCTGACATCATAGTTTGGGAGTCTAAGTGTTGTCAGAAGCAGAGACAGCCCAAATTCTCATTTATACTAAGAAACTTCTATAATATTCTGAAAACATAAATACATCTCAGAGTGGGTGCAGTGCCAGCTCTGACGGCCTCTTTGCACTATGGAAACATTGATATGAAGGGCCTGCCAGAGAAATTAAGACAAGTGAAAACAAAAATCCCATTCCTTATATCTCACCCTAGTAGAGGTGACACAGCCTAAGAGCTTTCTAAGGTAAATTAGACTCCAGACAGTTCATACCATCTGTGTGTGTGTGTCTGTGTAGACCTGTGCAAAAGGAAGTTGTGCATGTACAGGAAGGATGATGAAGAATCTACCCAAGTGTTTTAAAAACAGACATCAGCTCACATTTGCTTTTTTACACTCTTTAGTAGTTCAGCCATTGCACTTAGAAATTACTCCCATTTATCTCTTGAAGGTGTTGCTATATCTAAGTTAGTGAGTGACTTTGGGCTGAATAAGTGCCACCTCCTGCTTCCCATGGTTAACTTTTCATCAGGGAAGCTCTGGTACCAATTTTACCTAAAGAAGTGCTGGGGTAACGAAGACCAACATGTGGGAGATTCCTTCCTGCTAGCCTGAGCACAATGCTGATCCTGATATCCAGCTCATCCCCTTGCACTGTCCTCAGTCAGGGCACGTGTTACAGGGCACTGAAATAGGAAAGTGCTTGCTAGAGACTGCACAAGATACTCCATGGACAGCTCTTTTTCTTCTAACTGAAGAAAATGTGCTGAATAGGCTGATGGAGCCATTGCATACCATGGTGCAGCTGGCACAGAAAAAACACGTGCTATTTTTCAGATTTGTTAGATGATGGTCTCTCTCTCCAGAAGCACATTTCACTGAGATTATTGAATCCCTCACCCAATCCTACAGATGTACAGAACTTAGAAACTAAAACAGAGGAGGTAGAGACCCAGAATTCTGTTACTGTAAAATTAAATTCTGGGAGCCACTCTTCTTTTAAAAACCAGGCAAGCAAAGTAATGCCTGGCTTCAGTTACTCTGCTAACTTATTTGTAGCTACTTGCTTCAAGATATACATGCTAGTAGTCATGGAGGTCTGTTCTCTTTATTTGTTCTCTTTAATTGACATCAATGTTTCCAAAGCCCTTCTTTTAAAAAAATATATTGCCTGAGGCAAGTGGTAAATGTAGGACTTTAAGGACTGTTATACCTTCTTATTAGGGGATTTATCTTCCAGGTAAAAGAACCACATTTCTTTCCTGGTGCAGCTCAGATCAGTTGGCACATGTTGTAGAAGAATGCCTTAATTTCAAGGTGTCAGAAAGGATCAAAGAGCTTTGATTTAAACATGAAAAAGGATATCCCCAGCTTAAAGAAAGAGCTAGGAGACCTGGTGAAAAATGGCAGAATATAGTAGGCTAACAGACTGTTAGATAGTTAGTCAGTTAAGATAATTTCAAACTGGAGACAATAGCCCAGTTGTTGCTTTGTTATTGTTATTGTTTTGTTATTATTATTGTTGCTGTTGTTGTTCTAAATGTGTCTTATATCATTGATTTAAAATCTACTGGTCTCTAGTATATTTGACTAAACTGCCCCACTCTGTTACCTTTACTCTGAAGAGGAGTGTGAAGGTTGCAGGACTCCTGCAGTGGGGGGAATCTCAAATGTGCCTGCTAGGAAGATTCTGTTGTATTTCCTTCCTCTAACACATTGGTAGGATATCCAAGGACTTTGAGTATTCAAAAACCATGATGAGTATTACATCTCACCATCTAGAAATATTCTGACCTCTGACTAAATATTTTGCTTCATAGTTAACAATAAACTAAACATTGCTAATAAGCTATGGAAAAAAGATATTGTCAGCAGCAGGGCTGGTGCACACATGTGACTGGACACCCAGAAGGGTGTCTGTGGCCATGCAGGACATGGATGTGGGAGGGATGGAGGAACTTGGAAGGAATGGGAAGCAAGCTGCACCCGTTCAGATGGCCTGAGAGGCCTCTGAACAGCTCAGTAACAGTATGCTTTGTAATTCACCTTCTAAAGTGAAGAATAATTTTTATTTCTGGAAATTCTAAAATATTGGTAGGAGTGGCTGTGAAAGTTGGCTGACTTGAACTCTTAAACTTGCTGAGTTGGGCAGGACAGGGGCACATCAGTGCAGGCTGTAAACAAAAGGCTAGTGCTGTAGGGACTATAGCACATCATGGACAACACGACATATAAGTTGGGTATCCAGACAAGTATGTATTTTCCAAATCCACTTTCCACCACACAAATGCATGTGTCCTTAAACATGCATAGACAAAAACAACGCCATTCATAAACCCAAACATTTACACCCATGCAAAAAGACTATCTGTGATACCTGTGTATTTATTGCAAGCAGAAACATGAACACCATGCCCCAGACACTCTCGTGAAATAAATTTTGTCTTCAGTTTCAGTTTAATAGCTCAAGATCATTCTGCCAGATGTATGAATGGCTTTGGAAGGAAAGGAATGGGAAGGAAAATGAAGATGTGATCAACCTAGGAAATGGTTCTTGGGAAACCTTCCAGCATTATAAGAAGGGGAACACAGGAAAGCATTAGCACAGTGCACTGTCTGATGGATGCTCCAGCAGCTGGTTCACAGGACATAGGCTTTGTTTCACTAAGAAACAGACACTTGTCGGATGAGAGAAAGCAAATGGATGTAACAGATTCAACCTTAAAAGTTTTTAGCAGAGGCTCGTGAAATTATACCAAAGAATGAATGGAGACTTGTGGATGTACTAAGAGCTGTCAAGACCTGAAATTAGTTGATGGACCACAGTCGTAGCTAATTGACAGTGACAAGTGTTGCTTTGCACTGTTTGGACTGTAAATGACATCTTGAGAAATTAAACTGTGGCCAGCATGATCAGAATCACCATTTTTCAGCTGTTCTAATAATCCCTTTTAAAAATATCCCTGCATGCTATATTATGTGTCTCTAGCATTGATTAAATGTGTGAACAATATTAATCTCAGAGATGCTGTATACACCAAAAAGTGCAAAAGAATTGTACAAAAAGATGCAGAGAAGCTAGAAAAACTGGATTTGGAATAGCAATGAGATTTCAATGTGAACAAAGAAAAGCTTTTGTATCAAAGATGACATGTAGAGTTACAAGGTGTAATGACAGAAAGTCATGAAGTTGTAGGTGTGGGAATAAAAGGGTGAACAGTAATATCAGGACTATGTAAACAAAGGCATTTTACCATCATACACAGATGTGACAAATTACACTGTACTTTATATAGCAGCAGTAAAAACACATCTAACATTAACTCCAAATTGCAGGCACTCTGGTGTCAGACCAAAGGGAAGAAATGCTTTTGGGAAGTGAATTAGGTGTGTGATTGGGGAAGCATTGCTCAAGAAAAGAGACTTCTTGCAATGACTGCAGTTATGAAGTAATATTAGTAGGGACAGAAGTCACCATGAACAGAGATATAATATTAACTCGGAGTTATTTCAGAGGGTAATGCCAGAGCACTGGGAATCTCTGGAAAAAAAAGATGGCATTTCAGGGGTAAATCAGGCTTTGAGGATCAAGATCATGGAAAAACTTTGTGGCTATTACAAGGGTAATCCACTGGGATCAGGACCTAACACAGGCAGGCTAATGAATGCAGGACACTGTTTACAGTGAAGGTTGGTTGACACAGAAGGAGAGAAAAAGGAAAGGAGAGGAAGATCCATTGTCCCTTTTATTAGGAGGCCTGAAGCTAAAAAGAAACCAAAAAGGAGTCATTTGTCATGGCCTGAAGGGTCTACACTTGAAACAATGACTGTACGGCACACCGTGCAACTGAGACCTCATACAAAACCACCATAGTCAGGTCAACCTTTCCACTGTTTCCAGGAAACTTTGAAGTTATTAGGACTGTGCTGTGCTAGTTCAGATACTGCTCAGACCTTGAAGTCATCCTGCTTTGCCCAACATTGTTCCAGAGAAAGCCTGATTTTCAAGACAAGCTGGTGCTCCTCACCTTACCACCTTGGTGCCATTCCTCATGACCTGCATGTCCACCATGCAGCCACCTGTGACGTAAGCAGCCAGGTTCAGCTCGGAGAACTCAGCCTGGAGTAGAGCAAAAGGACAGAATATTACTCAAGGGCATCAGAGACAGAAACACATGAGCACAGACACAGAATTGTCTTCAGCTGGAATGTGCCTTTCCTTTTAATTTTTTTTTTTCCCATGAGACAACAGGAGATCCAATTACAGCTGATTTTCCCTGGCAAGACTGCAGAAGTATTTATGTGTCCCACACTTAGGGTGTACAAGAACACAGGATTAGGCTTATTGTAGTAATAAGTACTGAAGCAATTAAGAATGAGCAAGCTGAAAAACACAAACAGGAAATAATAATAATAATAATAAAAAAGGTAAGGTCATTTTAATTCAAATTCCAAGTTTCCACTTGGAAACATCCATTTAGTATTATGTCTGGGCTGGCTGTCATGCCACTGGCCAGCTATAAATCTAATACAAAAGATTTAAACCTAAATAAATAGCTACAAATCCTCATTATGCTGCAGGAAGGTTATAACCAGAGAAACCCATCTGATGTGGTTTACTTATTAAGATTTTTAACTATTAAAGTGTTACTGAAGCTAGGTAGGCTATTAACAGTAATAAAACACGTTATATTTTCAAAGGAGCGACTTTCAAGGCCAAGAAGGTTGGCAAAGAACATTTAAGTTATGGAGAACTAAAGGCAATGTGTGCAGGGGTGATTATGACTGCAGTGTGTGTCAGTGAAGGTTAAGACACAAATCAGAGCAATTAACTGGGCAAATGTCAGGATAATGGCTCTGCTGCCCTTCGGACAGGAGTGACAGACAGATGTGATTGTCTCAGGCCATTCTCAGAAGGAGTAGCATGGCAGGATTAGCTGATCAGTGCTTGTTTTGGGATCCAAATCCTAACTATTCTTTATAAGCAAATGAGTAGACCTTAAACTAGAATAGGTTATTATTGTGCCATGCAAGTCCTTCCTTTCCAGCTCAATGCAAATACACCTGTAAAGATTCAGAATCCTATATTAAATTAGTGCCTGTGTATATAAAAGAATACAAAAAAAATAATCACAGAATTCACAGAATCACACAGAATTACTGAGGCTGGAATAGGCCTCTGAGATCATTGAGTCCAGCCTACGACCTAACACCATGACATCAGCTAGACCCTGTCACTAAGCACCACATCCAATCTTTCCTTAAACACCTCCAGGGATGGTGACTCCACCACCTCCCTGGGCAGTCCATTCCAGTGTCTAATCACCCTTTCTGTGAGGAAGTGCTTCCTAATATCCAACCTAAACCTTCTCTGGCACAGCTTCAGGCCATGCCCTCTTGTCCTGTCACTAGTTGCCTGGGAGAAGAGTCCAGCCCCCACCTGACTACAGCTTCCCTTCAGGTCGTTGTAGAGAGGGATAAAGTCCCCCCTGAGTCTTCTCTTCTCCAGGCTGAACAACCCCAGCTCCCTCAGCCTCTCCTCATGAGACTTTCCCTCCAGTCCCTTCCCCAGCCTCATCACTCTCCTCTGGACCTGCTCCAGCACCTCAGTATCCTTCTGGAAGCGAGGGGCCCAGACCTGCACCCAGTACTCAAGGTGAGGCCTCAGCAGTGTTGAGTACAGGGGCAGAATTACACCCCTAGACCTGCTGGCTACACTATTCCTGATAAAGGCCAAGATGCCTTTTGCCTTCCATGCCACCTGAGCACACTGCTGGCTCAATAAAATATAAATATATATAATATAGAATATATAAATAAATAAAAATATATATATCAAATAAATATAAGTATAAACCAGGTTTCATTTTTCAAGACAGAAAATCTAGTCTTCTCTCTTTGAACAGCTTTTTTTCCCCTTCCTGTTAAGGTGTTTTTTTCAAACTTAGTCTTAATAGATGTTGGGCAGTAGTAAAATCATATTCTAATCAGTGGCTACTTAATATTAGAGCACTCAAATGGTGTTGCTAATCCCTGTGATTTTCTCGAGATCATTGTACTATTTAATTTTCTTCTGCTACTTTTACTACCCAGAGCCAAAACACAGTGTCAGGAACAAGTTTTTCAGAGAAAAAAGAAAAAAAAAGAGTGGAAAAAAAATCAAGTTTTTTCCTCATGAATGCATGGAAAAAATTTGCCAATGGAGAAATAGTGCACCTGTAAAGGCTCAGGGGCCAGACAACAAATGAAAAAATCACTTCCAACTTTCTTTTTTTAAATCCACATAATTTTAAAGCAATAACTGTGGACTGGTGACCCAATGATGTAATGAGATTTCATGTCTGCGGCCCTGTGTAAACTTTTCAAAGTAACACCCTTACATGATCTTACATCATTGCAACTCCCAATTACAATGAAAGGAGGGGGAAAATTCCTGTTGCCATGAAATAAATCCTACTTCAAACTCACACACAGGGAATGGCAGTGTTTCAGGTAAATGGCCAGGCTTTTCTTATGAGACTGCACAGTGTTGCCTTGGCCACAGTGACGCTTCTTCAGTCATCATATGGGATCAGAGATAAGAAAATATGTACCCCTAAAAGAAACCTGCAGTCCATATACTTAAAAAAATCTCAGTAGATGTAGGAAGGGAGGAGTCCACCTTGAATAAATTCAGCAAGAGTGGATATCGTCAGTGAGCTCCCCAGTGGGTCAAGGAAAGCTTCCTAAGCTTACATTTCGACTCAAGAGACTCTCTGGAGTGGGAAGATGAAAGGATGGGTTTCCCACCTCTGTATCTGTGTATTCCTTGGAGATGTCCCACTCTACAAGCAAAATGTTACTGAGCTGGATCCTCAGCTTCTGCAGCTGAAGGATGCATCATCTGATGTGAACACCAGATCAAGAGAAAGGTTTTAGGTCTGTATTTTCATGAGGTTTGTGCTTTGCTTCCATGATTTTTTCCTTAACAGTTTTGTACTAAAGAGCTTAAAACTTTACTTTGCTGGAAGTGAAAATGGCCAATCTTCATTTGATGGCTGACACTTACAACCTAAGTCGGTCTGACAGGCGTTGCCCCAAGGCAGTTAGACCAAACAAAGCTGTGTTTGGACACCTGACATCCAACAGGCCTGGGAATCCCCGAGCTGGTAAGTACTTCATACCAAACTGCCACGAACAATTTCAGGCCTACTAATGTTAAAAGGCTGAAGAAAGGGAGAAATCCCCTTTGGCAACCATTGTCCAGGGCACCCTGGCAAGGAGGGAGGAGTGGAGAAAGGGTCTGGGGAACTCAGATTCCTCACCCCAAAGCATCCAGATATATAATCACGACTGAGGGACAATCCTAATCTTTTCTTGCCATTTCCTCCTGCTTTCACAGACTATGTTAAGGACCCTTGCTGCTTTCATGCAGCTGCTTTGTCCCACCCAACAGGCCACTGCTAGCTGGCATTTGGAAGAAGGTTGAAAATTTCAGTCAGCAGAAATTTCCTGTTGAATTTCCAGTGCTCCCTGTACTTTTAACTTGTGGGTTTTGTAGCCTGATGACTTCCCTTGGCTGGGATTTCAAGTCTGAGATCATCTCCAGCCTGAGTTTACCTTGCAGACAAAGACGTCTTTGAAAGCAGCCCATGCGGATAGAGTGACAGGTAACTATGCATAAAACAGGAGAACCCAGCTCCTGGCTGCCTTGCAGATTCATTTGCATTAGGACTCATGAGTAGAAGGTGTCATTACATTAGCCTGATGGTGTTTTATACTTGCTTTGCAATGGTGCCAGTGGCTGCAAAAACATTCAGGGCAAGAGTGAACAGCATTTGACAAACGTGACACAATCTGTCTTGAAGAATAATGCAATACAGGCTGTAGGTAGGAGTAGAAGTATTTTGTACCTCTGTGAGGCCCAGATTCGGGAGGTTGCCCACAGATATTTTGAGGATAGTTCCGTTAAAAATGCCTGTTTCAGGTATTCAGATTCAAAAATCTCTCCAGATTATTTGGACTAAAACTTAACACACAGGATCACACACACAGGATGTCAAGGGTTGGAAGGGACCTTGGAGATCTTCAGTCCAACCCCCCTGCCAGAGCAGGACCATATAATCCAGCACAGGTCACACAGGAACACATCCAGGCGGGTTTTGAA
>JANHFX010005632.1:28481-39194 GCA_027560015.1 Chloroceryle amazona
CTGGGCCCCCTGCTCTGGGTGCCCCTGCTGGGTGGAGCAGGGGGGTGGCCCCAGAGCATCTCCAGAGGTCCCTTCCACCCCCCACCACACTGGGCTTCTGTCTGAATCTGTGATCCCCTGGGCAGGTTGTTATTTGACTGGGGTTTCTCCAGTGATCATAATGAAGCAGAGCACCTTAAAAGTATTAGCTGGGTTTGAGGTGAGATGATTTCGTTTGTGAGCTGTATTTTGCTCAACCCCAGCTGGCCAAGAGGGGTTTGTCTGTGGATCTGCTGGAAGGAGGTTGCAGAGACACCCGGGAGGTGCAGTGAAACCTCCATGCACATGTGTTTTCAGGATTTATTCTGCTGCAGAGCCAGACACCTCCCTTCAATATTATGGGTTTCCCATCCATTAATACCCACACTTCTTATTTCCAGCTTTGTCTGCTGCAGTTGCTTTCAAGAGAACGTGCAGTATTTAAAGGCTTATTTCAGAATAGCCGCTAGCCTTTAATCTCTTAAGCCAAAATGCTTCTCCAGCTCTCCTTTTTTTTTTATAAGAACTCGAAAAATAATATTCGTTTTGTGGCTTGGAGGGTTTTTCTCAGCAGTGGGGGAAGGATTTTGTTTCTGGGAGCGTTTCGTTCGGTGACTATTTTCGGTTTGTTGCCTCAGGTCTTGCAGTGGCCAGCGCTCTGGTGGACATTTCACAACAGATGCCAATTGCCTACAAAGAGAAATCGGGTGCAATACGAAATCGGAAACAGCAGCCCCCTGCACAGCCAGGAACCTGTATTTGATGCATGGACATCAGAAACTGTTTTAAACAAAACGGAAAAGGAATACTTAGGAGGAGGAGGAGGAGGAGGAGGAAGATTTCCAAGTTGTGTCTCAAGAGACTAGAAGCACTCAGAAAAAAACACAACTTCCTTGAACCCAACTTTTTCTCTCATCTACGTGATAGTTGGCTTTATTTGACAACTGCTCCACTTAAGTTTTACTGACACGTGGCTTCTGATTGCTCCTTTTGTTTTCTTCGAGTTTAAAGTAAAAATAATTTTATTGCAGGTCCGGTAACATCCGATCGCCGCCGTTCATGGTCAGTGTAAATAGAACCGTAGTCCAATCTGAAGGACACTCAGGTTTATACATGGAAAGTGCTTTGTAGTTCATGTATTTATCAAACTGTACAAACAGAAAAAGATGCAGTGTTTACAGGTGTCAGCTCTCAACACATAAACACTACTATTAACCTTCAAAGCATCTTCATCCTTTGTTTTCTTTTAAGATTATGTCTTTCTTCCCTCCTTATTTAAGCGGAACTCTCTTCCAGACGCAGCGTTTTTGTTGTCCTCGTGGTCCTGAACATCAGGAATGCAAGAGCTGCCGTGGTTTAGAGGTTGATGTCGCCTGTTGCTCAGACCACGTGCCATGCCTGGAGAAGCTGAAGGTTGCTTTTGAAGGACTCTGTGTTTACATAGTCTTAACCTGCTTGGAGTACACCACACACAAGTGCCTAGACTTGAACAGATCTAGGGAGTGAGGAGCCTGCTACACACATTTCTTCTTAACATCGTTCTGTTCCTTTTCAATCTATGTATGCACATGTATATATAGTCCCTCGAGGCACTCTGTGGTCTTTGTCACACACCACGTGCAGTCAGGGGAGAATGGCATTTTCCTGACCAACAACCTACTCAACCAGAGGGAAGTATCTGGAGGGAAAGTAGAGTTGCAGTGTCTCATAAGACAACTCCTGCTTTCAACAATGTTTTTAATAGAAGCAGCTTCTGTTCGAGGTCAGATATATGATATTTCTTCTGATTTTCTCTGCCTGTTTGGCCTCTTTCCCTCCCTTTTCCCTCCTACCATTCTTCTGGATGAGAGCTGAGCTGCTCCGGAGCTCAGAGACATCGCTGCTCAGCAGTAAGATTTCCTCCATCTCTTTACAGGGTGTAAAAAAACAACACTCCAGGTGCCAGATCATTTGAGGCTGAAGTAAAAAAGAATTCTAACTAAAGAGCAAGCAGAGCAGCTGCGTTTGGCCACGGGTTTGTGCTCTACACGATGAGTTACTGATCTTTCCCATTGGGGTTGAACTCTGCTAGATGTTGGAGAAGGTGGCCCGTTGGTGAAAGGAAGGGACTTGAGAACAGCAAAGAGAAGCTTTGGCTTTTGGGGCACGTATCAAACCATCTGAAGTACTCTTGACTAGTTGGGATTGTGTTTGGAGGTTCAAGGATGGACTTAACCCATCAATCCAGCCACGCTGGTGCCCAGCGTCGCTCTCCCTTCATTCTGGAACGCGGCTGCAGCGCCGGGGCCACGCGAAGCTGTGATGTTGAAGCCATCAGGAAGATGTTACGTGAAGGTGCCAGCCGAGGTGTGTAATTGTTGCTTAATCACAGTAAGGGCGATTTCATTCAGGTGGCTGAGTCACTGGTTTCTGATGAGGACATCTAGTATTTATGGAACGGCGAAGTAACAAAGTGCTCTTCAATCTTCTGCCCGAGTAGCACCATTTCCAAAATGAAACCCAAGCAACTGCATCTTTTTTTTGTGTGTGTGTATGTGATTTGATGATGGGTATCAGCCACTCTTTTTGCTTTGTTTTGGTTTTTTTTTGGTGGGTTTTAGAACCGTGTCTTTCAAGGAGGCTCTTTGGAGCACGGTGGCATCCCAATAAGAGGTGCGTGTCCAGACAGCAGTGATGGGGGACAGCCTGCTGGTTCCAAGCCCGTGGTGGGTTATAATTCTCATTTAATATGTCATTTAGCAAATACAACAGGACTGCAGAAAAAGTATTGTGGGAACAAATGCATTTTATATATATATCTATATGGGGGGGGTTATCCATACATATGTAAAATGCATCTGTTTCTAAACTAGAAGTTTAAATACCCTCGGGGGGAAAGAAATTACAGGAGGGAAAGGGGTGAGCTTTGCTTTTTTGAATGAAGGGATTTAGGCAATTAAAGTTTTAACTGATGCACAGATTACCTCAGCCAGCTTCATCTCTTGAAAATCTTTTCTCACTTCCTATGTGCACAGGGCTAACCCGAACGAGAGAAATAATACTGGACTGAAATCCCTCCCCTGTTATTACTTGACATGTTCCCAGCCTTCATGCGCATCCTCACGTTCAGAGATGTCTGCTTCTTGCTTCTCCAACACAATTTGGGGAGGAAAACTGCCAACCCAAACTGAGAAAGCTCTCGTGCTTAAGTCTCCATATTCAGGACAGCACTTAAGGAGGTCGTTGCTTAGGTTTTCCTGAACAGAAACAGCTTTTTGAACAATAGGCCTGGAGGGATGATGTATTTTTACATTAACATTGACATTAAGACCTAAATGGTTGTGGTTTTTTGCCCTAGGAGAGCAGGGTTGTCTGGTCTCAAAAGCTTAATGGTTGAGCATGCCCAGAAGTGTAAACCCAGTAGCGTAGCCACAGAGTTACCTGTCAGATCTTAGAAGGATGAGCAAAAATGAACAAACTGAGGCTTAGCAGAACCAAAAAGAAAAAAAAAAATGTAAATAGAGGAACAAGACTGATTTATATAAACAAAACCAAACCAGCTCCTTTAGGATGTAGCTCTGCTCTGCATCTTATCTCCATACTGATGAGGGGGAAAAAAGAGAATCCTCATACATAGCTCTGCTGCAGTTTCATCCCAGCTTAAAGGTAAAATAGAGGCAAAGGTGGGAATTGATGGGGGTGAAGAAGATTTGCTGGTGGTTTATCACCAGGCCAATATCACGAGTGAAGGATTTTGTGGGGTTATTTCTTCTGGAGGTGAGGGTGGGGAGAAAGAGCAACCTTATTTCATGGGAGAATCTGTAAATAAATGGAAAGTATCACACTGGTTTTGCACTTGTACATTATAGAGTAGCGTGCAGAACATCAACAGATTACAAATGTATATAAAGCAGAAAAGCAAACCCAAACAAACAACAAAACAACAACAGCTGAATGGATTTTTGATGCTTTTTAAATGATCTATGAGTTTTGTCTTAATAACTTCTTCATATGATGAGTATTGGATAACTTTCCAGAGCTTTAAAGAGACATCAAATTATAGTCTTGATATCTTGCAAGTATAAAGCAGGGAGGCATAACATGACTTTTATGTATTCAAATGCATTTCACTTAAACATTTAAGTGAACTAAAATACAGCTCTTCCATTTCAAAGGGGAAAAAAAACCCCAGTGCTTGAAGACAAGTAATAAATGTCCTCAAAGCAGTCATTACTCGGAGGATTAAGTCAGCAGTTTAAGCCTCTACCATTAAGATTGAGCCAGTGATTTCCATTCAAAAATCACTATTTTCACGCGTTTCTAACTGGTGGAAATTCAGCATTCAAGGTCTAACCCTCAGAATGTTTTCATTTGTCGAGAGTAGCCTTTAAAAACAAAGACAAATTGAATAAAAAAATCAGAAATGTTGTAGCCCTTTTACCCTAGAAAGCAACAGTGCCGTTGAATCTCCAAAGAACAGACTTTTTTTCCTCTCCCTTTCTCTCTGGATTGCATTTGGCCCAAATAAAACCATACGTGGTGGGGTAAATACCTGTGATGAGCATCAGGTCATAGCACGTGCCATACCAACACCTGAGGGGATGGTGCCATAAAAGCACGACAGCCTCCGTTGGTAGCTCCACATTTCCTTAGGTGTAGGTATTGCTCGGAAACATCATTTTCTCTGTGGTCAGTGCTTATCAAAATGCACAGTCCATGGGTTTATCACAATGGTTTTCGAAGGGCTGCTCAGCCCAGCCCCTAAATAAGCTGAAATGAGCTTTGGATGAAGCACCCTCGCTCGAGAGGCTGAAATCAAGCTTCAGGCTTTTCCCATCACCCACCCAAAGTCCAGTGCTGGAAAAAGAGAGGCCGATTCTCCATCCTTATCAGCTCCCAGTGCCAGCAGCTGTTCTTTTTAATCTTTCTGTGAGATCCTGAGTCAAGGACAGAGCATCATCCCCTGCTCCTCCGAATGGGTCAGACCCTTCTAAGGGGGATTCGCTGGTGCTGAGCTGGTGAGAAAGCAAAGACCAGACCCTACGTGCCAGGAGCGACTTAAAACTCAGTTGTGAACACCACAGGGGAAGTGGGGGAGTGGGTTTGCAGAGCCTCCTGAGATATGAGAGCCTGGCAGAGGGAGTCGTGCTCATTTTACAGGGCAAGGTGCCACGGGAGGATGCGTTCGGGGACACGAGAGGGAAGGGAAGGGAGGGGTAGGCGTGCGTGTCTCATTTTGGGGGGTGGTGGTGGCAATTTTAGTCAAATTCACTCTTTTTTTCCATTGATAGCTGCTTGATTTAGGTGTTTCCCACTCCAGGAACACTCTGATAATGTGTATATGCTGGTTTGTTTCCACTTCTGCATCAGAGCAGGTGACGTTGACTCTATTACTTTGTTCTAACACTACACATGGACTATTTTTGTGCGTCTTCCAGGTACTATAGTTCTTCAGACATTTCCTCTACATTTATCTTTGACTCCAGAAACCTCTACCAGAAGAAAGAAGAAAATAAATAACTAAAGAAACTAGTAGAGGAGTATAACATACATCAATCCACTTTCTTTTTTTAAGAAAAAAGGCAAAAAGGAGATAAAAATAGAGTTTTCTATTACTCTGGAATTTGTGCACAATAAATGTTCTTTACACTAAGATCCTTGAATTAATTGTGGTCTGGGTTTGGTTGTTGGGTTTGGTTTTTTTTATTTTCTTCCTTCGTTCCGTAATTATTTACGATTCTTATCTGTGTTCAGAGTTGAGCTTAGTTTGTTAATATGTATAATTTAGCCTTTATTGCATTCATATGTAAATACGAGCGAGTCTTGTAAACTATTTCATTGCTGGGGGTTGTGGGTGTTATACATACACATTTAGGACTGCAGTTTTTGGTATAATTTTTTTGTATTGTAAAATAACAGCTAATTTAAAGCCGGAACGAGAAAATTATTGGGAGGTCTGTGCATTTTAAATACAAATGTGAAGTACATGTACATAAATAAAAGTAAATAATGCAAATCTTTCCTCTGAAATAAAAAGTAGATGATCTGGTTAAAATCTTTTTTTCCTCTGTTTTTTCTTCTTTGTTCTTAAACTAAGAGGAAAAGAAATAACTCAAGATCTTTTTAAAGACTCCTGCCTGGGATGAAGATGAGTTTCTACCATGGTGGTGGTGGATCTCAAGGTGTTTGTAGCTCTCCGAGCAGGTGGTGGTGGATCTCGAGGTGTTTGTAGCTCTCTGAGCAGGTGGTGGTGGATCTCGAGGTGTTTGTAGCTCTCTGAGTAGGTGGTGTGGATCTTGAGGTGTTTGTAGCTCTCTGAGCAGGTGGTGGTGGATCTCAAGGTGTTTGTAGCTCCCTGGGCAGTCTGTGTCCACCATGTCCCAGGTACTGAATCTGGCAGGAGGAAAAGGAGGTCGTGTCCTCCACCAAAACACAAGGGGAGGCTGCTGTGTCCACACAACACCTTGCAATCCTCCCAAACCCCTCACCCTCACCTATGTCTTCCCTACGGTGCCTTTGGGAAGCTCTTGTCCCTGATCATGGCAGCCTCTGAAGGGTGGTACAAGGGAGGAGCAGCCTGAAGAGGTGTCCAAGTCTTGATTGTAGAAATAAAGGAGCTCATCCTCCAAGCAGATCATCAGGGCTGAAGTGCCCCAATGTCCTCAACTCTGGGGTGGGGTCCTTGCTGTCATTTGGTGACTGTATGACTTGGGGACAGGCAGACAATCTCCAAAACAACCTTCCTTTGGCTCAGTGCCTGCGTTACTGTCCCAAAGCTCAGGGCTTCTGCATTCAGGGTTTAAATAAGCCCAACAGAAACAGAAAAGCTCAGCCTCTTCCCTTTCTTACTCTCACTGGCTCCTTCCTTTAAATTGGAAGAGAAAAACTCTGACATCCCTGGAGACTGTATCACCCAACGAGTCACGCTAACAGTTTTGCAACCTTCTCAAATGCTGGTGCCAGCTGGTTTTTCAGATGCATGCAAAAAGCTAGCGGAGCAAAGTTGGAGGTGACCTCTCCTCTCTCAGCCCTTGGAAGCCCACGTGCAGCACACCCAGCATCCAGAAGCAGGTTCCTGCCGAGATGCAATCCGTTGTTCTCCATTTATTTTTATGTCGCTCTTCAGCTTTGAAATTAAGCACTGCTGAGATGAAGCCGAGTTGAACCTGGCATTTATGAGCCATGAAGGTTTCAGTCACCACCGTCTCCGAAGACCGTTGTGCTACTTCATCCCGTGGCATTAAACTTGGCTGCCAAAGCCCAGCTCTCAGAAATTGGCTGCTGAGCGGAGTGGATCGTGCCAGTCGGAAAGCACAGTGTGGTGCGTCCAGGCTTCAGATGAAGTGGGCAGGGGGTGGGGGTTTTAAAACTAGTTGAAGCTCATTTTTGGACAGCAGGATGAAAACGTAGAGGTATGGGGTTGTATTTCATCCCTGTTCTGATTTTTCTCCTTGTGTTGTCCGCGGGGAAGGAATGGAGATTAACATGGAGGCTCTCCAAGGCTCCGTGTACGTCCAGGACAATGCTCTTTGCTGTCACCAATCATTAATGGACACAGTTGGGTAAGAGAGTTAATAAAATACCAGGGAGGTATTTGCCATGCAGCTCTTCTTTCCACAAGACTTAAATATCCATCATCTGTAGAAAGAGGGGAGGAAATTTTAAGCCTCATTACAAAACAACCACTTTAACTCGACCACCCTAGAGAAAACCTGGGCTTTGGGTTGGGTCGAGTGTTGTTTCTCCTTACCCAAGTAAAAGGTGGGGTCTGGAGCAACTATAGGTTGGGTTGCACATCACTGGTTGGTAGAAAACTCATCCCTTGGTAGGGTGGAAGCACAAGCACTTGGGGTTTTTCCCTGTTAATGAGAAGGGGGGGAGAAAGAGACGTGTACAAACGATCCAGAGCTCTACAGGCTACTGCTCTGGACAAAAACAATTTATAGGAGTTCTTGTGTTTCTCCTCAAGGCTTTTGGTTTCTGAACTAATTAAGTAGCAACAGAGCAGGGGATCGAGTAACAAAATGAAAACTCGGAGATGTTTTCAGAGGCAAAGGAGGTGGAGGATCTTTTAGTACGATGTCTGATGGGACCTGCTAATGAGTTTAGAGGCTGGTGGTGGCACTTCAGGACCTAGGTGCTCACCATCAGTTAGAGGTGGACTGAGCTCCCGGTGTTCCTTACTGAAGGGGTGACCAGGAAGAGCAACACCTCCCTGAACTGTATCTGCAGCATAGGTAACCCCAACATCTTCCATCACCTGATTCTGGGGCACCAGTCATCACTCTGTGGCCAACACCGAGGTCAGGTCCACGATGCCCTTGGAGGGCTGTTTTCTCCTTGGTGACTCCAGAGACTCTGTGACGAGTTCAGGTTTAGGGATCTGCACTAAGGATGTCTCAGATGAAGTAAAATCTACCCCCAAAACAAAGAGCAAGATCTGATAATTCAAATCACCTTGAGATATCCAATTGGACCCTTCCTTCTCCCTCTGTTCCTCTGTGTTCCCGGGTCCCCATTCAGACCTTCTCTTGCATTTCCAGAAGCCACATCCGCAGGGAAATTAGCCAAAAAACACTGCCAGAAGTGCCTCTGGCCACCCTGGCTCTAACAAAGAGGCTACAATCATAGACTGGATTGGGTTGCAAGGGACCAACCGCCCTGCAGGGAGCAGGGACATCTGCAACCAGGGCAGGGTTCTCAGAGCCCCGGCCACCTCCCCTGGGATGGGGACAGGGATGGGGCAGCCACCACCTCTCTGGGCAGCCTGGGACAGCCTCTCACCACCCTCAGCACCAATTTCTCCTTCTCTCCAGTCTGAATGTCCCTCTTTCAGTTCAAACCAAACTTGTCCAGTCCAAACAGGCCCTAATAAAAAGGCACCAGCTTGCTCCTCTTTATTGCCCTGCCACTGGCAAGAAGCCCTGGATGCAGTTCCACCAGCCCACAGGACTGGGGCTGTTTCTGATCTCACCCCACCAGTGCTGACCAGCAATGCCATGGGAAGGTGAGATTTCATCTCTCCTGGTCCTCACACTGAGCCCTGAATTTAGTTTGGAAGCAGAGGTTCAGCGGGGAGGTCACTGTGACAGGGGAGCATTGGTCCCCATTGGGTCCTACCTGTGGGTCTCTCATCTGAGCCACCAGGGATGCCCCAGACTCATCTCTGTCCTAGGGCTACAGAGGTTGTAGGATCCTTTTTTTTTTCATGGATTTGGGTAAAATCACTTCACCTGCTCTTGCTTCAGGCTTTGTCCCTGTCTGATGTCCTTGGCTGGAGGTGGGAGTGGGGGTCAGTTTTGTTGTGAGAACAGCCAGTGACCCCCCCAAACCAAACCCAGACCTGGAGATACAATAGAAGTGAAGCTCAGGTGACATCTCCTCTAGTTATTAGTGGTGCTCCTGCTCCAAAATCTCTTCACCCAAAATTAAGGGTGATTTCCAGCTTGCTTGAAGTTGCCACAATCCATAGTAGCAAGGATGTACCAACCAGCCTGCTGCTTCACCCTCTATCAATCAATTCAGCACATGCTGGCCCATCTAGAGTCCTGTTCTCCTTCAACACCCAGTTCCTCACAGACTTTCTGGCCCTGGTGAGGCTCTGGTGATTGTCCCCCTGTTCCCAGACCAGCCCCACCAACTTTTTCACGTGCTGCCCTTGTGCGAGTGGCCACCTACCAAGAAGCAGGAAGAATGCATCAAACCTGCAACAATTCCACAGCACATTTCAGGTTCAGGCAGCTGGAACTCTTCTCAGGAAAGTTTCTTTTGAGTCAGCAAAACCCCAGCCACCAAAACAGCCCCTGTTGAGGGGAAGGAAATGGCTTTGATGAGAGTCCTGAGTCTGGTCCAACCCTCTGGCTTTGCTCTTCCTCTGCATCTTCAGCTGCTTCGTGCATGTGTGAAGACAGAGTTTTCAGGAAGAAGAGGTGCAACATTGCTGGGTTTGACCTTGAACTCACTTTGCGCTTAGGTAATGACTTGAATTTTACCCGGTATTTTTAGACAAGTTTTATATACATTGGTTTTCTAGATTTATTTTTTTTTCTGCCAAAATTGGCAAGATAACATTCAATTTGCCTCTAAACAATTTCCCTGTGATGTCTTTTTTTTCCTTTTTTTTTTTTTAGGTTGCCAAAAATAACTCACAGATGTTTGTGGCATGAACAGAAGTCTCCCTGGCTGGCACTGAACTGCCACCCTCCCTCCTCCTTCATCTCTCCTCCTCCTGTGCTCGGCAAGAGGGCGAAGCACCAGCCACCCTGGCTTATTTCCACCCACCTGGGTTACGTGGTGGCAGCTCAGCATCAGCATCTCTACGTGTCACGAGTCGTGGTGCAATTCTTCCTGTGCCCACTACATCTTGCAATGCCTCCCTCCTCCTGTGCTGCCACCAGCGTTGAGCTAAATCTTCTCCAATTTGTCACTGCATGCAGCCCCACGAGTGCTGTGGGTCTGTGTCCCCTTCCTGCGTGGTACTGATGTCTCTCCACATCAGCAGAGTGGCTTTTTCACCTCCTGCTCCTCCTTGCTGGGAGGCAGAGGATCAGGGCTGGGTTTCCAGCCCAGCAGGGAGCCTCTGAGCCCCACCACTCTGCCAACTCCTAAACAACATCCCTCTATTTTACAGAATCCCAGCACGGTAGGGGTTGGAAAGGACCTCTGGAGATGCTCTGGGGCCACCCCCCTGCTCCATCCAGCAGGGGCACCCAGAGC
>JANHFX010005632.1:39463-62382 GCA_027560015.1 Chloroceryle amazona
TCCCCTCTCAGGCTGCTCTTCTCCAGCTGCACAGCCCCAGGGCTCTCAGCCTGGCCTGCCCACAGAGATGCTCCAGGTTCCTCAGCATCTTTGGAGCCCATTTTTTCCAGCTGCCCTTACCACGTGGAACCAGTGACCTCAGCACCAGCCTTGACGTGTGGGCACGGACATCCCAGTGCCACAGACAGGAGCAAGGGGGTCAGGAAAATGCATGTGTGCTTTATTCATGGATATGTTTGAATATTGACATGTACAGAAGAGATAAGTACAGGTGACACCCAAGCAGTACAGGCAGACATCAGCCACCCTCCCCTACGCGCACACAGCCTTTAGCATCCCCCTGCTACCCGTGGGGTTATTGCTCCAACACCATCTCCCCACCACGGCATCTCCTGCCCTGCTCATCATCTTGCTTTGACCACCACGTGAGGTTTGTACATACACAATATTTCACTGCCTTCTGGGACTGCCAAACCACTGGGAACGGTGCTGAGCAGCCAAAAAATTAAGAGTTTGGTGGCTACAGAAATTTTTTGGCTCTTTTTTTTTAATTTTTTTAAAGTTTTTTGTCTTTTTTTCCCCCCCATCACTCTTCTTTGTGCTTATGAAAGTCCTCAGGTATGGAGTAGTTCCTAAAATAATTGTCTCTCTTTCTCTCTCTTGACTCGGTCAGTCCTTTGCCTTTACAAGCAGCTGCTTATGACTTTGGTGGTTAGTCAAGAGGCTTAAAAATGAAGATCTGTGGTTCACAGAGCAAAACAGAGATGAAATTTCATCCTCCCCAAAATTACTGAAAAAAAATAACCCGTGCACGCCTGGGTCTGTGGGTGGGGAGGGATGGAATTGGATTTTCTTCCTCTGAAAGGACTGCCCAAAAGCCATCCTTTTTTGTTCAGAGGAAGAAACAATCAGGAAGAAGGCATGCAGGTTTTGAGATGATTTTTTTTTCTTTAATTCTGTGTAATATGACTGCCCATCCCAACCCCTTGGCAAGAGGCTCATTGCTCTGTATCTTACTCACTTCATTTCAAAGCATCCCCAGATCACAGGCAACTCCCAGGAGTGCCAGGACCTGGTCTGGGACAGTGCTTGAAGGACACAGTATCCACAGGACAAAGGCTGAGGACAGGGAGTGCGTTTTCAGACCTGCACCCTCAAGTCTGCAGATGCTTTTGATGTCCCTCAATCAAGGCCATGAGGTGATTCCCCTTCAGCAGACACCCATTTACACTAATCCACTGCAGGCTTTGCAGGGATCCTGGCACAATGTTGCCATGGTTTTTGAGCTTCTCATGGGATGCCTCTGTGATATGATCCATGGTAGTTTGTCTGTCGCCTTGGGGCGCTGTGAGTTGTTGGTCTGTCATCCTTCCAAAACTGAGGACTTGAGAAGACACCACAATAGGAACTGAGGGTCTCGTTGGCTTGTGATGCTTAGAAACAACTAACATCCTAAGGAGTCTTTAAAGCAAGATAGAAATCCAGGGGAGATGACAACATCTCTAATTGACATTGTTAAAAATCCTTTAAGATAAATCTGTCAGAAAGTGTCAACAGACCATTAGTCCTGCTGTGGGACACGGTGATGGGCTAGGTAACCTCTGGAGGTCTCCTCCACCCCCTCCAGCCTGTGAGTAGGATTCTCCACATCTATTTTTCACAACGTACCCATCCTAGGGGAGAGCTGAAGTGGGGTTGGCAATCATCCTGAAAAAAGTCTGTCTTCTGCTGACAGTCAGAGAAGGAAAGAGCAAAGTGTCATTTCAACATCACCACCAGTGAGTTATGAGAGACACAGGAGCAGAGCCATGAGCAACTGCAGGAGTGGGTATGCCTGGAAAGCAGGTGGCACTTGCATGCCCATCCTAGGCAGAAACTCAGCCCAAGGGAGACTAAAAGCTGGTGAAGACAGGCTTGCTGGGGCCAGATGTGTAGGAGAGCAGGGCTATGGCACTTCAAGGGATCATAAGGGTCTTCCCTGCCTGTAGCTGGCTTTTCTGATCAGGGTGAGTTTCTTGGCAGTGAAGATCCCCCACACAAGTTTCAGTCCAGGGTGTGACCAGGCAAACAAGACTTGGATCTTGGCTTGTTCCACTGGACAGCCCTGGATTAGGACACGCAAGTGTTACAGCCCCAAGGACCTCGAGGAGCACAGCTTTGGCCAAGATGCAGCCAGGAGGATTTACGTGCATGTCTTACACAACCTCAGGTGTTCAACAGAAAACAAGAGTAGTTGCGTATTGGACCGAAACCCAGGGAAGTTGCTGCAGTTTCTCAGCAGAATCTGAAACAATAAATGACAGAAGGTGTTCTGCAGGGAATGGGAATAAAAAGCGCCGGATTTTGTTGCATCATCTGCTGCTCAGCCTTTGTCTGGATCCAAATGCTAAGGAACTAATGCTGTTCCTTGGAGGAGCACCAACTAAGGAATAAATGGGCTGCTGCCATGCCCAGGACTAAATGCTCAGAGAGAATGTGGAGCTATTCCTGTACTTCCCGTGGTGGTCACCTAGGTAAGCATTTATCTTGAGAAACCTTCTCACCCTTCTTTACCATCTTCTTTCTTTGCTTGCTCTAATGAGGGGTTCAGCCCCCCAGGAAGGCACTGGGAGTCCTCAGCTCACTTCCTCAAGGGAAGACCACCAATTACTCAGGTAGCCCAAGGTCACGCATCTGTCTCTGTGTGCCCCAAGAGACCAGAGACACATTTGCCCTCACCCTCCAGCTGGGCGCTGGTTGTAGCTCAGTAGAATGGGTCTCTTCACCAGCCTTTGTTTAAATGACCCCTCAGTTGAGTAAACTGAATTTGGCAGGAGACAACGTCCTTCACGTGCCAACCTGGACATAAGCAACTTCCTCCTCCAGCTCTTCAAGGAGGAGAACCAAAGCAATCCACTCCGTACCCATGATGTAATTCATGACTTGGCCTTTCTGCAAATTGGCTGGATATTTATGTCCCCAGGGTGGTATCTAGCAAACCTTTTCTATCCTTTCTCTTCCTAGGAAAACTAATGAAATCCTCTGACTGAAGACGCTCTGAAGACCGGTGGATGCACAGGTAGCACGTGTGAATGGGTTGCGTTGGGCTCACACCAAGTCCTGCCCGTGGGCTCACACATTCATTCCTCCTGGAGAAAGCTGAGCTTGGAGAGGGACAACACTGGCCTCTGGTTGTTTGGAGGTGACAAAAAAAATACTGACCCCAACCACTTTACAGAACCAGTGAGGGGAGATGCAAGTGCTGGGCCACGAGGGAAGCCGTCCGTAAACAGAACACAACACACGTGTTTCTTCCTGAACACCATCAATCCATGACACGTTTCTCTAGAAAGGAGGGCCTGAGGGGTGGGTGACGACTTGGAGATGCATACTTGGTTGCATGCTGGCCATGGTTTCAAGTGAGTGGATAATCCCCAACAGTTTGTAACATGGTTACTTGGCCCACCCCAGGGGTGCTTCAGGATCCTCTCTGGTGAAGAAAACCAACCACCTTCTCATTAGTGCCCTGGTTTCTTCAGTCTGAGCCAGGTGGGCTGCCCTTCAGGTCCTGAGCAACCTTGGAGACAGTCTGAACTCCACATCACTTGACGTGTCCTGTCAAGAGCCCCACACCATGAGTCAAGGCTTCAGGAAACCTCCTGAGAACTCATCCATCGAAAGTCTCTCCCATTTTGGCTGAGGCAGGCAAAAGCATTTCTTTTGCAGCTCTCATTTCTTGGCTCAACTCTATCACCTTTTCCAAGGGAATTGTCCATGGCTCTGACTCTGTCCCCAGAGAGCTGGGGGGACAATAACCAAGCTGTAGGGTGGAAAAGTGACCAGGACCAAGAATGAGCTGTTTGTCAACGATGCTGATTGTATAAAATCAAATAAACTGGCAGAAGGAGGAGGAGGAGGAAGGCATGTCCACACGCTCACCTCTCCTTCCCATCCCCTCCTTCCTTCCTCCCCTCCCCCTGAAAAAGTTACTGGTCTGGTTGTTTTGTAAAGAAACCAACACAAAGAGAGTCTGTGCCTGGTGTGCGCCCACCCTGCTTCACATTGAGAAGAGGCTCAGCACAGCAAGAGCAGGGAGAAGCCACATGTGCAGTGGAGAGGCTGCCTGGAGGGAAGGAGCTGCTGGGCTGGAGGTCCCTGATGACAGACGAGTGGAGCCCCGGAGGAGCTTCTCCTCTCCAGCCACCTGCAAGAGAAAGGAGGCAGGATGGGGTGAGTGGAGTGGTTGTTCCCCACCTTGGTCCCTCTGAGGATGTGGAGCTTGGGAACTGTGCAGCTTTCATAGAATCACAGAATGGTTTGGGTTGGAAGGGACCTTCAGAATCATCTCATTCCAACCCCCCTGCCATGGGCAGGGACACCTCCCCCTAGACCAGGTTGCTCCAAGTCCCATCCAACCTGGTCTTGAACACATCCAGGGATGGAGCATCCACAGCTTCCCTGAGCGACCTGTGCCAGTGTCTTGCCACCTTCAGGGTGAAGAACTACTTCCTAATTTCTAATCTAAATCTGGGGTTGGACTTGCTGATCTCCAGAGGTCCCTTCACACCCCTACCATTCTGTGATTCTAAAAGCAGCAAGGGAAGCTGAGGCCACATTCCTGCACCTCCCAACCTGCTCCTCTGTGAAAACAAAGTGGAAGGAGGTGAAATGGGTGTTTTCCCAGCAAAAGAAACAGGGAAGAGGCTTAAACCCCCCCTGTGTGTGTAAATTCTCTGAAGACATCAATAGAAAGCCCACCCTCAGTCCTTGGAGTCTGTCTTGTCAACTGACAGCTTCTGTTACCTGAGCAGTCATCCAATCAGGGTCACTGTTAATTATTCAGTAGTAAAATAATTCAATCTGAAAATTGCTCTGGTGGGTGACAAATCAAGGTCATTGCTTTTTATTTTAAAATAAAATATTTAATGCCTTCCGTGGTCATTATCAGTAAATGAACCTGTTACTTGTTTTACAATAATTTCAGTTTATTATTTTGATAATAACAATTTTCTGACGACTAGAATCTTTCACCTGAAGCTTTCCCATGCTTAGCAAACCTTGGCCAGCGAAGCCTCTGCTTTATCACCTCCAGGATCCTCATCTGACAAAGGAGGAACCCATGTCTCAGGCAGCTGAAATGCTCATCTGAAGCCACGTGGCTGCCCTGCAGGAGGATGAGGAGCCAAGCCAGTGGTCCTGGCTCATCTTCTACACCCTCGAAAAGCCCATGGATTTCCCAGTACATCTAAAAAAACCCAAACTCTACCTCTTTGTAGCACCCATGAAGGAAAAGAGAAGGTGACCAACAGGAAGGAGAGGAAAGTCAGGGATAAGAGCATGTGCCTGATGTTGGAGGAGAATATTCCAGGGCATGAAGAAGAGGGGGATTCAGGGACTCTAAGAGGTGGAGGGGAGGTTGGATGTCTGCAGGTAGCTGAAATCACACAGAAGAGGGAGCTGAAGTGAGGAAGGCATGGAGGAGGTCTAGTTATGGCCAAACATCTCTTAGGGCCAAGTCAGCCCTCTCCTACCTTGGTGGGCTGGAGGTGCTCAAAGATGTTCTCTCTGAGGGTCGCCACGGCTCTGTTGGCATTTCGCTCCTGCTTGTACATCTGTGTGGTGGGGGGGATGGATGGGGCCGCAGCTGCATTCAGGTAGGTGCCATTGCCAAAGGCCAGAATGGCATTCTCTTTGTGTGGGAAAGAGATGAAGAAAAACGTTGTCAGGGCAAAGTTTCCAAGGGAAAGCACACGTGTCCCTTCTCCAGCCTCCTTCGACCGCATCACCCAAACACATGCCCAATGCTCTTCAGAGCTCCTTTGCTGAAAGCACAGGGAGCTGGATGCCTACAGAATCTTGAGGACCAGGGCATCTTCATCCCTTCATTCACAAGAAGCCTCACCAGCCTGGTGGGCTTTGCTGCTGGACCAGTGGTGTGCCAGGAGATACTTACGGAGACAGATGTTGTCGGTGAAGAGGTGCAGGAAGCTCTCACACTCTTCCTGCCTGTTGCCACTGGCGTTGCATGTGCACCAGGGAGCTATGCTGGAAGTTGAGTTGTCGATGTAGTTGGGTGTGATGGGGCTGCCTGCAGGGAAGGATGGAGAAGTGTTACCTCAAGGCTGGTACTTCAGGAAGGGACAATGATTGCCCTCCTTGCTGCTGTCTCAGCTTGCTCTGCTAACAGCCTCAGCTGAACCCCTCTGTGATGGCAGCATGAGAAATCCCTTCAGGTGCTGGTGTCACAGGTCTCCTTTGCTCCCAGAACCCTTTGGTTCACCCCACCATCAACAAAGCCTTCGGGCAACTAAAACATGTCATCTGTCCAAGGAATGGGCAGTTCCTGGAGACTCAGGTTCCCCAGTAACATGCAAGAACTGTGTGTGAATGTGTGTAAAGTTTTCCACGCTGTCATTGAAAAAGCCAAACTCCACCTCCAGAATGGTCAGAGACAGCAAAGGATTAAACTAGGATGAAATCTTGACCCAAAGTGCGGTCAATCTGTCCCATCCATCAGGATGGACCAACTCCAGTAGCTATTGGCACTTCCCTTTGGACTCTGCATGTGCTTGTGCTGCTCTGCAGCATCTGAAAGCCCACTCTGACATCTTCTGAAGTCAGCAAGGTGTCAGTGGATGATGCTTTCCAGTGGCATCACTGGTGATGGCATCAAGGAACCCCTGACAGAGTAGATGCCCTGGGATGACCCATCTATTTCAATCTAGTCTTGCAATAGCCCTGGAGGAGAAGTTTCCCACCCAGAGGAGATACTTCCCACCCAGAGGAGATACTTCCCACCCAGAGAGTGGAAAAGAGACCAGCCAAAGGATGCAGCCTCTTACCTATGATGCCTGTGTAGGCCAGCAGACAGGCAGCGTAGCTGTCCCTCCGGCAGCCGCTGGCAGACTGCAGGGAGGGCTGGCAGTTAAACTGGAACTCGGCATAGCGTGACCTGGTGGAGCAAGAGTACAAAATGGGACATTAGCACAAATATTTGGGGCAAAAAAACTCTGGGGCTCCCAGCATAAGAAAAATATGGACCTGCATGAGTGGGGCCAGAGGAGGCCATGAAGATAATCCAAGGACTGGAACCTGCTAGCTTGTAAACTCTGGAAATGGTGCTGCCAACCAGTGATTTGCCACCTAATTCTCTAAGGATGAGTCAGTCGTTGTCACATGGGCATCTAGTGGTGTTGGACACTGCAGGATAGCTGAGACATCCCCATGGGGCTTTCAGGTAGGAGATAGGATCTACTGGAGATTCAGCTCCATCCAAACAGGCATGCCATGGCCTGGTAAGAAGGCATCTCAAGTGGCATTTGAACCACTTAGGAAACTCAAGCAAACTCTAGCACTGCCAACACGTGAAGGCAAAGCCCTTTAGATGACAGCATCTGAATGGTGAACTGGGTACCTCAAATGTTTACTCTGCCTGGGCAGTCTCAGCAAAACTCAACATGTGGCTCCTCCAGGCAGCCTCTCTCTTCCAGACAGTTTGTCAGTGCTCCTGGTCAGTGTCAGCATTCTGACCTGGGCTTTTTGCACTACTTCTCTCCTCTTCCTCCTCACTCTTCACCTTTTTCTCTCTTTTCCCCTCTTTGCCCCACACCAACCTCTTTCTCCTGTGCCACAGCCAGGCAAACTCTTCTTGCCCAAATTTTTGCTGCATTATTTAGAGGAGGGAGGTACCGAGTGCAGGTTCTGTATTACTCCCATCCCTCCAAGCTGGGACATTCAAGGGGTTACAGCTGTGGAGAAGAAGCTGGAGGAGGACAAAGCAGCACAGGAAGGGTTAGCCCTGGAATATTTTACTCGACTGCTTTAAAGCACCGTGATTTGTTCCTGGCTCTCCTCGTGGTTTCTGCACTGCTAGCTTTGACCGGGTCACACATCAACCCCTTGCTCCCGCCGTGTCTCTGGAGGATGCTTTATATTTTATATGCAGAGACCAAGGAAGCAGATAATTAACAGCTGTGCCGCTTGCAGGAAACGCTTTCCAGCTTCCTGGGAAGCAACACTCTCCCCTTTGAACCCCTTTTTCCCTGCTGAGCCTGCTTGTCTTGTTAGGGAGAGGGCAGTACCTCTCCGTTTCGGATTCCCTGGGTAGCCAGGGGAAATCAGAGCAAGAGCTGGTGTGGCTCGTGGGCTTTGCATCTTTCAGCCGTATAGCTCAGTTGTTCTCCTTCATCCACATTTCTGGGGCATAGAGGGATGAGGGTATTAGTACCAGACCAGACTTCCAAAAGGATGCTGCTGCTCTCACCTCCCTTTGAGAAAAGACATAATTATTAATTTCTTTTAATTGTTACTTCAAGCTGATGCTCTGGTAGGAATGGAGCTGGACTATCACCTCAGGATGTCCCAAAGCCCACGATAATTAGAGACTGGGACAATGCTGGGAGATGTGTCCTACACTTGCTCTTGTGCTCTTCTCCGGGTGTCTGCTCATGGCCACAGCTACACAGAGGACACTGGGCTGGGACCACCACGTTTGGTGCAGTACAGCTGCTGTTACAGCTTTACATCTCTTACTGACAGATGGGCTCCACTCCCGAGACCTGTGTGTGGATTAACCTTCTGGAATATCAAAGACTTTCTGAGAAAATAAAGAAGTGAAAATGGTATAGTTGAGGGCAAACCTGAGGAGAGACTTTTAACAAGGGCTTGTAGTGATCGGATGAGAGGTAATGGCTTTAAACTGGAAGAGAGGAGATTTAGATTAGAAATTAGGAATAAATTCTTCACTGTGAGGATGGTGAGACCCTGGCACAGGTTGCCCAGGGAAGCTGAGGATGCTCCATCACTAGAAGTATTCAAGACCAGGTTGGATGATGCTTTGAGCAACCTGCTCTAGCGGGAGGTGTCCCTGCCCATGGCAGAGGTGGAACAAGATGACCTTTAAAGTCCCTTCCAACCCAAACCATTCTATGATTCTATGAAGACCACTTATGAGATATGCCCGTGGACGTGCACATTGGGATGGGTCTGTGCATGTGTTCCTGCATGGGAAGGAGCCACTCAGGCAATGGCCTGTGTTGGTGGCTTGTGGTGGGATGGGTGGCTCCAGACAGGAGCCTTCATGTGAGCGCATTGTCTCTGGCCACTGAACTGTCTCCAGTAGGTAAACCCCAGGCTTGTCCAAGGGACAATGCTCCACGTCCACCGCCCCGGTGTGCAAACGTTACCTGCAGACGTAGTTTTCCCGGCAGGAGTCCAGAGGAGCCAGGCAATTGGGTTTCTCCTTGGACTCATAGGAGCAGGCTGGAACGATGGTCTGCCGCCGGCGTTCGGCACAGGCTGTGTCATCGCAGGGGCAGAAGAGCAGCTCGTGGGTGTACTCGGGTGGCACGCGGTCGAAGAACTTGCGCAGAGCCTTGTGGCACTTGGAGCGGTTGCAGGTGTCGGCCCGGGCCAGGCGCCGGATGCAGAAGGAGACGTACTCGGTCCGCAGACGTTGGCACATCTCATCCACATTGCAGGCTTTGGCGGCGTCCAGACACCGGTTCACCTGGGTCACTTCGTTCTCAGATCCTGTGGGATGGTGGGAGATGGTGATGGGGTTTTTCCCTGACCTCCCCGCCAGCAGTACCGCCCTATGCTGAGACCTTCATCCCCATCCTGCTCCCATCCGTGGCCACCTTGGTAAGACCACCACCTACTCTGGGAAGTCAGTGACCACAATGAAGTCCACATTTGCTCTCTGTGTCCTGGCAGAACCAAATCTCCTTTCCCTACTCACCTTTCCCAAGAGGTGGTGCCACGACCAAACAAATCCCACCCCAGAGCCCGCTCCACCAAGCTCCTACATTTAAAAAAATGAAGATTTACTCTACCCTGGGCATCTCAAAACACTCTACCAACATGAATTAATCAACCTGAGGCCTGGGAAGACAGCAGTCATTAGAATGTGCATCTTCTTATGGCCATGACTAGATCCACCAGTGCGATGGGATCTCCTCTAACAGACCTTCTTGTTCCAAAATATTGCTCAAGATCAAACACTGAATCAGTGGCTACACTGGGTCTCCTGATAACATGGATGGTCTGCACCACCCTTGCACCCCAGACTCTCTCCTCTGTGCGATGAGCTTCCTCTGGCCTCCAGAGAGTCAAGTCTGGCTGTGGCAGCAGCTGTGCTATGTTCATTCCAGGATCTGCCCAGCTAAGCGAAAGGTGTCTGGGTCTCAAAGCACCACAAAAAAGCTCTGGCTTCCCCTATCAAGACCAGTTCTGCCCAGTATGCCCGTCTCCTAAGCAACAACAGTGCACCTGAAACACACTAGAAAGACTTTCTCCCCAGCAGAGATGGATTTTAATTTTTAGAGAAGAAAAAAAAAATCCCAGAACACTAATTTTCCAATGCAGTGTTAAGCCCTATCTTAAACCCAGGGAGTTAAATCCAGCCAGCCACTGCTGGCAAGTGTTAAAACATGAACAGATTCTCTAAGGACCTCAAAACTGGCTGCCCTTCTTCATTTGGACCAGTGTTAATAGATGCTCCTTTGAGCATTTATTTTCCCTTTCCTGTTGTCCCAATAAGTCAAATTCCAAGCTTTGCAGTGATTTTTAGAGAGGTGAAGCTTTTGTTTGGGGTGTACCCACATAGGTACATCCCTTTAAAAATGCCCAGAGGTTAATATTGTTAGAGCATTGGTTTATGCCACGGAGCTGTCAGCAAACGTGTAGAAAACAGTTACTTGGAAGGGTTTTGTTACCCATCCAGCTAATGAATCACAAGAACCCACACAATGTCAGAGGAAGAGCTTTTTGAAGTCACCACTACAGTCACAGTGGAGGGATGTGATGACCTTTCCCTTCCAACCCAAACCATTCTTTGATTCTATGAGTCTATGATTCCATTATTTTATGATTCATTGATTCCATGATTCTGATTCCATGAGTCCATGAATCCATGATTCTATGAGCCTATGACTCCATGATTCTGTTTCCATGATTCTATGATTCTGACCCTTCAATTTTATGATTCTATGATTCCATGATTCTATGATTCCATGATTCTATGTTCTCATGATTCTATGTTTCCATGATTCTGTGAGTCCATTAATCCATTATTCTACAAGTCTATCATTCTCTGATTCCATGATTCCATGATTCTACGAATCTATGACAATATTAATTCCATTTGCACAGTTTTAATAGTGGCCATATATAGTTTTTGTAAAACTGTCTTAAATATAAAGTGGTTGCAGGACTGTCTTCAGTTGCAATGAGTTTTTGGAAACTATTTTTTTCTCTTAGATTTGAGCAAGGGTACTTTGGCAATGGTGACTATGATCCTGGGCACTGGACAGGCATGGGGTGGCAGGTCATAAGTTACATTATAGAAGGTGCTGATGAGTATAAAAAAGGAAATAAAAGTGAAACCAAGAATCTTCATGCCCCTAGATAGGTGCTAAGTCCTTTGGTACCAAGGGGGGTGAGTCTCTTCTCCCAGGTAACAAGTGGAAATGGCCTCAAGTTGCACCAGGGGAGGTTTAGCTTGGACATGAGGAAAAAAGTCTTCACTGAAAGGGTTGTTAAAGCCCTGAAAGAGGCTGTCCAGGGAATTGGTGGAGTCCCCATCCCTGGGAAGATTTAAAAGACGTGCAGATGAGGTTGAGGAACATGGTTTAGTAGTAGGATTGTCAGTGCTGGGTTAACATTGGTCTTGATGTTCTTAAAGGTCTTTTCCAACCTAAATGACTCTGATTCTATACCCCTGCATTCATTTTGCTGCCCAGCTTGTTTCTGTCTGCTTTAAAAACCTAACAATCCATTAATGAGGCATAAAAATCCCTATCTCTAGATTCCAACGTGCTCTGAAGAGCCCTGCAGGACTTCCAGCAAAAGGGGGGAAACTCCAGTAAAGACATGACCTGGCAAAAAGCTTTGTGCATGCTTCACTTTCCATGTTTAGATCAGTCAAGTGGACTCAATGAGAAGATGTGAGGTCAGGGAGCACCCCCCCCTTCCCCTCGCTGCTCAGATTGCCAAGGGCTGATGGGTTCATTTGCTCCTGGATATATTCACCTAACAAGTGCCTCGCCATTGCGGGGACTGCAGACATCTGTTGGCTGCAGGGATCTGCTGCTCTTTACTCACTTGGGTGCACTCCAGCTGTGGATGCCACCCCAGAGTTAGGTGCGTGTTTGGGAAGAGCTGCAACAAGGCTGCTGTTTTGGCACATCTGCCAGAGACCCAGGAGGAGAACATGGTGAGTTTGGTAACAAAAAAAACCCTGTCAGTAAAGCTTCCCCATGGCTGTGGTGCATAAGCAGAGCTGAACGCTGGTTGTGGTGACAGCTGTGATGTTGGTGATGGATGGCTTAATAGCTACTGCACTGACCTTTTAACTGCTGAGCGGGGAGTTCATGCCCTCGAGGGGGTTAAAAGGTGTTGGGCAGCTCTGCTCATGTTATTAAGTGGATTACATGATACAGAGCAGAACATGGGTTTGAGTCCTGAGGTTGACCTCAGAGCGTGGGGTTAAAAGCTGTGGCTGGGATCAGACGGTAGGTTGGGTTATTGACCTTTCTGCCTGCAGAGTTTGACTCTGTGACTGATGTGGAAGCACATTCTCTTACCTAACCATACCCGAACAAGCCCTGCTTGAGAGCATGTCTGCATGGCACAGGTCATCCACCTGTTCTGGAGAATCAGCCTACCTGTGCTAGCTCACTGGAAGAGGCCTCCCTACCACGTCCCTCAGTCCCAGCCCTTCACAGTATGGATGTGGAAAAGCCAAAGAAGAAAAATCACAAGTGCTTCTTCCTAGGACGTGTTCTTGTACCACCAGTTTAGCACAGGAATCATAAGCAGCTCCTTGGAAAAGTCTCAGCAATGCTTTGTGAAGAGACCACAAAGGACTGCCCTGTTGGTAGTGCTTGATCCCACAACCATCTCCCCCCCAGTTTGAACCAGTCAGTGTGAGAGCATCTTCCCAGCCACCTACCTGCAGTGATGGATGCCAGCCGGACGTAATCAAAGCCTCTGATGAACGGCTCATAAGGGGAACTCTCCAGTACATTCATACCTGGGTTGCAAAGAGAAGTTAGTGAGAAGGCAACTGAGGGTCCTGAGGGATGTCCGAGGTTCCACAGATGCAGTGCAAGTTCGCTTGGTGGGTCCAAGGGGACGTGTGCTCTAAAGGTCATAAGGAAACAGATACTCAGGGGCGCAGGAACTGATGTATGGTCATATCCTTAGAGAAGGGAATGGTATGTAACTGGCTTTTCACAGCTTTGGAGTAGGACAGCCCCTCAGGGAACTGCAAGCTTTTATAGCTCAAGACTTGGGCCCATTTACAGGGATTGCCACGGAGGACACCAGACTGTAGCACAGGGTCTTGCTCACGGGCAGCATTTAAGTCACCGTCTCCCTACATACACGGGGGTTTCCATCACTATTCCTGCTATTTCCTATGTGTCCCTCCCTGGGTCAATGGTCCTCACTGGTTCCTAGGCACAGCCAGGGCCGTGCGTGTGGCAACGCACTCTCCTTCATATTTATTAACACCTCTCAACCTTCTCCTTGCCAACAGCCTTTTCTTACTCAGCATGGAGCTAATGACCCACAGCTCCCGCAGAAACTTCCCCTCTTCATTTTTAAGTTGCTGGGAAGCTAATTTTATTCAATCGGTGCTCCCCTTTCATCCGTTCAATGGTCTGTGATGCCCCGTCAACCTGATGGATACTGCAGAATATTATTGAAGCAAACAGCTCAGTATCATTTTTTTATTTTATTAGACATTTAGATGGATACAGACAGCAGCCGTGGATGTACTCGCCGGGATAAAAGGACTATCAAACCTCCTGCTCCGGGCATATGCTGATCACCAGCTGTGGTCAGGAGGAAATAGCTCCCAGGGTACACAGCCCCGTGCAATTACCACAGGTGCATTACAAGGCAGCTTTACACCTTCATTGAAATATCTCGCATCGTTACTGACCGGAGAGGGGCCCATTTGTATGTTCCAGCGTAGCAGTTTTATGTCCTGATGATATAGCACCTTATCAGAGAATTGTTATCGGGTTGTCATCGTGTTATTGTGTCTCCAAATGGGAAGGTGGCTAAATACAGGCGCACTCAAGAGAAGCTGAGTAAATAGTATGCTTTGTAAATTCCCCGAGCACACGCTTCCACAATTGATTTTATAAGAGGGCTTCTCTAGGAAGCTTTTTTAAAGCCTCCTGGGTGTGTAGGACTGAGAGACAAAGCTCTACACGGAGCGTGTGGATTGGCTTCTTTTCTCAGTCAATTAAACATGTGTAAGGACTCTGAAACATGATTATTACGAAATCTATTTCTCTGGATAAATTAAGGCAAGGAAATCAACGGTTTGGGAGCGTGAACCTGCACTGCAAGTGAACGCAGTGCTTGAAAAAGTGTGGGTCTCAGGACATGACAGCAGACAAGTAGGGCAGAGTCTTGTCACTCTCTGATAACAACCCTCTCGTAGTCATTACCAACATAGGATGAGGGGTAATGACTTCAAACTAGAAGAGGGAAGATTTGGATTAGAAATTAGGAAGAAGTTAGGGTGGTGAGAGCCTGGCACAGGTTGCCTGGACAATCTCTGGATGCCCCATCAGTGGAAGTGTTCAAGACCAGGTTGGATGGAGCTTTGAGCAACATGGTCTAGTGGGAGGTGTCCCTGCCCATGGCAGGGGGGTATGGGCAGGGTGAGCTAGATGAACTTTAAGGTCCCTTCCAACCCAAACAACTCTGTGATTCTATAAGCTGGAGGTCCCAAGCCAACAGGCAAGCCTGCCCATTATAGTCTCCATCCTCTTTGTTTCTCTTGGCCTTTTGGCCCTTGTTGTCACCACCCAATCTTTCCTTTCAGCTTTCAGCCGAAGGTGTTTTATTAAACTATTTCACAACCTGCAGCAGGAAGGTTTTGTTTTATTCCCTGTTTTAATTTTCATGGTGCATAAAATACTCACCAGCCTGACAAGGAAGAGTTATGGCCACTGAGGTGCACTTTTATGATGACTCTTATATAATGTCAAAATCCAAACTTGCTAAACACTGCCTCTGGGAACACTTTACCTTCCTTCTTGATGTCACCAGCCCCAAATCTTCACCAACCCAAAGACACTGGTGCATCTCAGAACCTCCAAGAGAGGTTTTGACTTCACACTGGTTTTTTTCCTCAACGGCCATGCTTTGTACAGTGTCCCTGTAAAATCCATGGCTTTCATGGTCCTGGCTGGCACACTTAGGTGCAAAACATACCATGCATTTCCCCAGTCAAAGATCTCAAGGTGTACTGGGAGTGTCATGAAAATGAGGCCAGGGTAAAAAAAAAGGAAGGGGTGTCTCAAGTTTTCTGGATTGCTTTCCCCAAAATGACATTTCTGTGGGGATCAGCAGGTGTTGAGAGGGAACAGAATACTACAGGGGTGACCTTTATTGTAGCCACATTGGCGCTGGGGAGCTCTGCAGAAAGCTCCAGCAGTAATTCCCTCGTAAGAAGATTTATCAAAAATGAGGACCCTGCTTGACTGACCTTCCATCAGCGTGTGGTGGATGCTCCAGTAGACACTCAAGCAGTGCTTCTCCTTTTTCATGCCTCGCTTGCACTTGCAGCCGTAGAGCTGGCTGGAGAGCAGGGCTGTCACCGTGCTCCTGCACTGGTTCTTGGCGTCGGGACCCAGCTTGTTGGCTCCATTGCCTGCAATGCATTGCCGGAGGGTCCTGAATTTGGCGCTGCAGATGGGGTCGTTGGTACAGGACTCACCTGCTTGAAGGCAGTCCCTGCTCGAGCTGACAGCTTCCGCCATACCTTCTGCAAGAAAACCAGAGAAGGGGTGTGAGGGTGCTGGAGCAACCCTGGGGGGGAGGTTAATTGTGTCTCCAGTGAGCTGGACCCAGGCTGGGATGTCCACCTCTACATGCAGAGATGGAAATCCATCTCATCACCATCCACTCTACAAGCAATGACCCTGTCTCTGAAATCTTTAAGTGGGCAAATCCCTCCCCATCAGGTTAACTGGAGGGTTTAAATGGCCAGGATTGCCACTCCTCCTCATGGATTGCCCACATGATGGGGAGTACTGGCTGCTCGAGTGTGCTGCAGCATCCCAGGGAAACGGGGGTGGGTGAAAGGAAACTGGAGGGATGCTAAGGAGACGAGACACAACCTGATGTTCAACAACTCAACCCAAACGTCTCTCTCATATTGCTGGCCAACAGCAGCAGTGAGATGCGTGTGGCTTTCAGCTGAGGAGCCAGAAGGAGAGGTCAGCTCTTTCCTGGAGACCAGGTTCTTTCTGATTTCAGAGAATGACTCTGCTGGGCTCAGCCTAGAAGCAGGATTATACACAGCAGACACTTGAATAGCTCCTGGTGTTTGCTCTTTCTTTCTTGGAGCACAAAAAGCTCTCCAAGCTCTTTGCTCCCCCAGCTTTTTATCTTATTTGTCCCATCTGCTGTTAACAACAGACCAGTGATATTGGAGACCCCAGCCTCTCCTCCTTGCACATGATTTAACTCTGCTTATACCTTCCTGAAGCTATGAATGGCTCTGTGTGGGGTGTTTTGACATGGAATCAGCCCACAGGAGTTGGCCCTTGTTCACTGTCACCACCTCCCCAGGTCTCCCATTGTATTGTCTCAGCTTTTTCCAAGCTTCTGTAAATTGTCTTCAGAGACAATACCAGCAGTTCTCTGTTCCCCAAGCTGAAAGGATAGACCCTGGCATCGTTGCACCCTGTCAGTGGCAGGACCAGAGGCTCGGCTGTGCTCAGTAGGTCATGGTGGTACCCAGGTGATGGAGAGGATGAGGCAAATCACAGTCCTTCCAGTTGGTGTGATGGAGCATGTTGACATAGGTCACTGCACCAAGGCTTGGGGGAGTGATGAAGAGGGAAACCTGGTTTATGGAAGGGAAGAATCAGCCCCCGTGTCTATCATGTAATTTCAGACCATGCTGTACTATAAAACCAGGAACTGCTGTCATGACCTTGACGAAGGACTTCTCAAATCCTTCCCAAAGGTGCTCCTTGTCTCTAACATAACTCCTTGTCTTCCCTTTGGATGGGAACCAGAAGGATAAGGACACCTTACCCTTCACGGAGTAGACAATGTGGGGGCACTTTTTGGTTTCTGAGCCCCTCCAAGATCTGCTCCTGGTGAGATCCCTCTTGGACAATATGAGAAAATTCTCCTTCCTCAGAAAAAGGTGGGGCTCTGATTTACATCCCTGAGGGCTTCATAAGATCACCCCTTTCTCCAGGAGACCATTAATGTGTCCATAAAGCCCCTTTTTCCTCTTTCCACCTGCTACCTCTCCTGCCTTGAATTTCTGCACCTGTCTCTGCTGCCCTCCCAGTTCAGCTCTTGAGCCCAGTATATCCATTTCTCCTCCCTCAGCAGTTGCAGGGGATTTGCTAAGGAGCTGCTTCTGTTGCTCTTGATTAGAGTAGAAGGTAGCAGCTGGAGTTCAGATATTTCAATTATGTTTATTACAAACTTTGGGTGAACCCACCAGGAGGTTTCCACCCAAAATATCTCGATGGCATCTCAAATGCAGAACCTTTCATCAAACTCCAGCCTATTTCCAAGTGCCTCATGGCCAACGTCAAGCTTTCAGTTATTTCAAATCTCACAACACCTCAAATTTGAGCTCTCCTACCCCTGATTTATTCATAGCCCTGGTTTACTTAGCACTCAAGGCTTGTTTGGATCTGCCAAATGCGGAGAGAGAAATTATTTCGAACATGTACAAAACTCTGCCTTGGGCTGTCATATCTTGAAGAACTCCGAACACACGGAGCGAGTTTCCTTGAAATATCATTTGATCTGCAATTTCACTGAGATCTATAAAATGAGCCAGAGTTGCTCGTAGTCTCTACTTCCAGACACTGCTGAACTTTCCATGCACATATCTGAGCAGAATCCAGAAGAGGGGAAAAAAAACCCCCAAACCTGCTTGACTTCTTTTGCCCTGTCTTTCTCCAAAGGATCTCCTCTGGACAAAGATAAAACCTGGCAGGTTTTATTCTAGGAGAGATGACTTTGTCAGTGTCGTGTCAGCTGCTAGAAAAGTAGGTTAAAATAGAAATTATGAGCCTCCTTCCCCCTGTCTGCTACATGAATTGCAGAAGATACTCCCCAGGATGGTTATAAACACAGCCAGCCTGTAAAAGCTGTAAAACTCTTTGGGATCCCGCTTTAAATAAATCAAGCAGATCGACCATTTGAGAAATTTCCCTGCAAAATTTTAAGTAAATATATCCTCAAGCTGAGCCTTGCTTCACAGAACAAAGGCCAGGGGTGAATATTTACAGCCCAAGCCCAATGCATAAAACACCCCCGTTCAGACTTTATGACAGAGGTGCTTGAAGCAACTTGAAGCGGAGCGTCACGAATGACCTGTTCCATAATCGTGTCACTTAAAAACCAAATCATTCAGGGGCTTTTATTGTTAGCAATGTCTTTGCAACTGAGACAACATAACACCACGTTTTCCTCCTCGCTCTACCCCTGAGAGAGTAATTTTATGCAACATTAAGAGAGCGCCTCTTAGGGAAAGAAAAAAACTAATCTCTGTGACTTATAAAATAGATGATGCTTCCTAACAGGCAGTGGCAAAAGCAAAAATCAGGGCTTCTCTCTCAAAGATGGACTGGTCTTTCTGGTTTTGCCTTCAAAAATAGCACCTTGCAGTCTCCCCACCACGGGATTTTCCTCCCCCTCTGCCCCAAGGGGGCTCAGGTTATGTGCCGGGTTGTTCACGGCTTGGGCTTTTCCATGCCTCTGTTTTGCTAATAGCAGACCTTCCAGCTCCCTCTGCTCTCTTTAAAAGGCCATTTGTCTGGGTTTTTATTCCTCGCTTGCTGCTAATTTCACGCTGTTTACAGCGGGCAGATGGAGTAATGAGTTTATTTTCACATCCTGTTTGTAGTGATGCTCCACATCTGTTTCTGCTCTTGCTTTTCTCAGTGACACTTACATAAAGTTACTCCTAATGTGTAGGAGCAAGAGACAAAGCTGGCTCTTTCCATCACCTTAACAGACGCTTCTTCTTACGTAGGTAGCTCGAAGTGTATTTTGTTGAATAAGGAGGTCTGACTTTCCTGCAAGGAGACCACCTCCTTGGCAAAAGACCATTTCCAGGCAGCTGTACCTGGGGTGCAGAAGTGTGAACACAGAATCATAGAATGCATTAGGTTGGAAGGGATCTTTAAAGGTCATCCAGTCCACGATGACCCCATGTGCTCTGGAAACAGTGAACAAAATGCCTGGAGAGCACCATCACAGGGCCCTGCCACTCTGCCTTTCTGAGCCAACCAACACCTGGGCTTCAGATGCTTTAGGAGGACCCACAGCATTTCTTATGGTGCTGTTCCACCTGGGGCTTTCTGATATGTCCCACTCCCCTCCAGTTTTCACATGTATAAGGTGTGAGTACTTTTACACCCCTGATTCATGCACTCCTAGGGGATGATGAACATTATTTCCATGACAAGCTCTTGACTCCAGGATGTTTGCTGTCTGCTTTTACAACACTGGAGGAGAATAACCACCCAAAATCTCCAATAAAGCAACAGGAGCAGTTTACTACCCTGTTAAGTTAGTTGGACATCTTTTACCTAATTCTTCCTAAATCAGGCCTGCCAAATCTTGCCCAACGAGTACCATTTACAGTTGAAATAGCTTCAGAGTGTGAAGAGCTGCCCCAAGCAGACACCTCTGTCATGCCAATGGTCTTTCCCACAAACCTTCTCGAGAACAGAATTCCCAGGATGTTCTGCAGACCTCTGTCCAGAACTCAGCTGCCATCTGGGTTTTGTAGCACCCAGCAAACCCCTTCAGGATGCTTTTCTCCAGGCAAGGGTAAGTTTCCTTCCCTTCCATCTGCCTTGTCTTGATCTTAGTGCATGCTCAGTGTCCCAACACCGTGACCACTTTGAGGGCTGGCTCACTGATTTGCTGGATCATATCAGAGCAGCTCATGCAAGGAGAATGAACCGTTCATTGTTAGCATCCTTCTGTGGCCTTAGATGGTTTTACAAACATAACACACACATTGAAATCCCACAGTGCAAACTGATCTTCTTTTGCTAACGATTCTTCCCAGTCAACACCGAGGTGGTGGAATTTGCTGAGAACACCTCAGGAACATAATGCCTGAAAGTGTCAAAGCAATACTAGAAGGTTCAGGCCAACAACATTCTGCATGCCTTGAACAGGCATTAAAAATGTGCTGCCTGACCCTTTGTACCTACAACTCTGAACACTTCCTTTCAGGTTGTAAGCAATCTTTTGTCTATTTGCTCAGTGCCTTCAAGCAGGGCTTTAGAGGCACTGAGGAAACGGGTAAATAACATTCCCTGTTATTGTTTCCTTCTCCTCTAACAGCTGATCCACAGCGAAGAAAATTTTGTCGTATGGAGTCAAAACCAGAAGGAACTACATTCCTCTGGTCTGTCTTCCTGCTTCTCATAGACTAATACATGACACTGAGATACCTTCAGAGGAACCTGAAAACTTGAGATGTCCTGGAGGTCAATGCCCCTGCTGTGGCGGGAATTTTATCATGCCACCTGTCCTTTGGCATGATGGATCTGCTCAAGTCAGATGATGTTCATACGTGTTGACTGGGCTATCCTCTGCCCTGGGAGGACTTAAAATGCAAAGCAAGAGTGAAATGTGGTGACAGTGAATGTTAAACAAGAGCCAAAGAGGGCTCAGTGAGTTGGGTTTTAGATAGCTGCTGAGATGAACTTAATCATCCCCATTTTGTCTTTGACAGCCCTTCTCACCTGTTGCTCTCTTAACCACTTGCCAAGGAGTCAAGTGCCACTGACTTTGATGAAGCCTGAAAAGATGAAGCCATTTATTTGTTTCACACCAAGTCAATGACTAGAACCTCACTGGAAAAAAAATGAATTATGGACTGGGGCATAATATGACTGACTTTAAAATGTCCTGGCCACACAGTAGAGACATAAAGATTCTCTGCTGAGGCACAACAAAGCAAATTTAGACTTGAGATGGATCCTTTCTAGGTGTTACCCTGGCTGGATCTGCTCAATCATACCACCTTGTCTTCTTTCCCCTTTCTGCTCTCATACCCCTCATCCAGAGACCTTCTCATGTGCTGGACAAAGCTCAGACCTACCCCTATTCACCCAGAAGATGATGGTGAGCAAGAGCTTTGGCTGTATGACCTTCTGTGGCTTCAAGTCTAGTATTTGACCTTTGTATGCTGCAGAAAACACATTCCAAGGAAGGTGACTCCACAAGAGTCCCGAGGATTCTTGGTATTCAGAACAATCTTTTCCCATTAGGCTGATCCCAAGAAGGCATTGTGGGCATCCTGCCCCTAAGAGAGGAATCCAGTACACATTTTCTTGAGGAGATGTGGCACAGTGAGATGGTTTAACAGGCCATGGCTGCAAAGTGAGAAGCACCGAGGTTGCCTGAATCTGTTGGAAAACCTTGACCTGATCTCTCCAGAAAGCAGGGGAAAGAGAACATGTGTGTGGATCTGTGAGCGTGTGAGGTGGAGGGATGGTTGGGGAGCATGCAGCAAGTACTGTCCACGCCTAGCCTTTATTTGGTCTGCTTTGAATGAAGACAGAACTAATTCCGGTCAGTGATTTTGCTTTCCATCTCAGTTCTTCTCACTCCCTGCACTGTCTGAAGTTAGCAGAATGTTTGCACAGGCAGGGGCTGCTCCCAGCAGTGACCCCATGGTCAGAGTTAGTACCAGGGGCTGGTGTGCACACCAAGGTCACTGCTGGGTCTTGTGCACCACACTGGGGGTGCAGAAAGGAAAAGATGGCACCTGCTGGGAGAAGATGCCAGCACAGGGGACCCCAAACTGACCAGTGTGGGACCCCAGCCCATAGATATCATAGTCAGTATAAAGCTGAGGGATCAGGAGAGTCTCACCCCTCTTGGCCCGCTCTGCTCAGCTTGGGTCCTCTTCTAGTTTCCTCCTTGGAATACCTGATGAGGACTCTGTCCCTTCTGCCTTCAACCCTAATCTGGGTGTTCTTGAATCCAGCTCCTGAACCCAGCTCCCATCTGCTGCTGGGCCCAGTCTGGGTTTCTCCCAGTGCCTGCTCCACAGCATCAGTGGTGACAGTGACCTACTCACCACCAGGGGAGGCTGGGTTCAATACTGGGTTTGTATCTATTGCATAAATTCCATTATTATTGTTTTCATGTTCATTCAAGCTGCTCCAGTTCCCTTTTCCCATCACCGAGTCTCTCTCCCTCCTTCCCCTTCTATTCCCCTTTGGGGAGGGGCTGCCCTGCCCCTGAACCCTGACACAGTCAAAACCAGAGCTGATGGGAACATATTCAGACTTTACGGCCAAGGGACTAAGTGTGTTGCTTTGACTGTGTATTTGCTGCTGGTATTTTAAAGCAGCTCTTACTGGCACAGCAAAATCCTTGGAATGGAAGCTGCCACTGGAAGAGGAGCCATTATCACTTCAGCTGGCACTGCATTTGGGTGAACTGAGGGTGCCCTAAAAAGGATGGCGATCATCAGTAATGCTCCACACGTGGGTGACTTCCTTTTGCCCAGTTCATGCTGTGACATTGTCTCTTCCTCCTCAATGTCCTTGAGAAGAGTGCGTGACAGGTCAGAGCTCTCCCCAGTGAAAGCAACAGTCGTGATGAGATCTTTTTCTAAGCAGGGTCTGGCTATAATAGCCCCACAGCTAGAAGTCCACCCCCCCACTGGAGGAAGGATGTTTTTGAAACACATTGCCACTCTTAAATTGTGTCAGAAAAGGGGCAGATTTAGATCAGGAGCTGGAAACTTCAAAAAACCAAACAAACCACAGAATCATAGAGCAGTTTAGGTTGGAAAGGACCTTTCAAGGTCATCCAGTCTATCCCCCCTGCAGGGAGCAGGGACATCTGCAACCAGAGCAGGGTGCTCAGAGCCCCGGCCACCTCCCCTGGGATGGGGA